>OY755043.1:58305362-58425809 GCA_963576565.1 Aspidapion aeneum | reverse complement strand
TACAGACAGACATACAGACAGACATACAGACAAGACATACAGACAGACATACAGACAGACATACAGACAGACATACAGACCAGACATACAGCACAGACATACAGACAGACATACAGACAGACATACAGACAGACATACAAGACAGACATACTGACAGACATACAGACAGACATACAGACAGACATACAGACAGAACATACAGTCCAGACATACAGACAGACATACAGACAGACATACAGACAGACATACAGACAGACACTACAGACAGGACAAACAGACAGACATACAGACAGACATACAGAACAGACATACAGACAGACCTACAGACACAGACATACAGACAGACATACAGACAGACAACAGACAGACATACAGACAGACATACAGACAGACATACAGACAGACATACAGACAGACAGACATACAGACCAGGACACATACAGACAGACATACAGAGACAGACATACAGACAGACATACAGACCAGACATACAGACAGACATACAGACAGACATACAGACAGACATACAGACAGACATACAGAGACATACAGACAGACATACAGACAGACCATACAGACAGACAGACGACATACAGACAGACATACAGACAGACTACAGACAGACATACAGACAGACATACAGACAGACATACAGACAGAATACAGACAAGACATACAGACAGACATACAGGACAGACATACAGACAGACATACAGACAGAATACAGACAGACATACAGACAGACATACAGACAGACATACAGACAGACATACAGACAGACATACATACAGACATACAGACAGACATACAGACAGACATACAGACAGACATACAGACAGACATACAGACAGACATACAGACAGACATACAGACAGACATACAGACAGACATACAGACAGACATACAGACAGACATACAGACAGACATACAGACAGACATACAGACAGACATACAGACAGACATACAGACAGACATACAGACAGACATACAGACAGACATACAGACAGACATACAGACAGACATACAGACAGACATACAGACAGACATACAGACAGACATACAGACAGACATACAGACAGACATACAGACAGACATACAGACAGACATACAGACAGACATACAGACAGACATACAGACAGACATACAGACAGACATACAGACAGACATACAGACAGACATACAGACAGACATACAGACAGACATACAGACAGACATACAGACAGACATACAGACAGACATACAGACAGACATACAGACAGACATACAGACAGACATACAGACAGACATACAGACAGACATACAGACAGACATACAGACAGACATACAGACAGACATACAGACAGACATACAGACAGACATACAGACAGACATACAGACAGACATACAGACAGACATACAGACAGACATACAGACAGACATACAGACAGACATACAGACAGACATACAGACAGACATACAGACAGACATACAGACAGACATACAGACAGACATACAGACAGACATACAGACAGACATACAGACAGACATACAGACAGACATACAGACAGACATACAGACAGACATACAGACAGACATACAGACAGACATACAGACAGACATACAGACAGACATACAGACAGACATACAGACAGACATACAGACAGACATACAGACAGACATACAGACAGACATACAGACAGACATACAGACAGACATACAGACAGACATACAGACAGACATACAGACAGACATACAGACAGACATACAGACAGACATACAGACAGACATACAGACAGACATACAGACAGACATACAGACAGACATACAGACAGACATACAGACAGACATACAGACAGACAGACATACAGACAGACAGACAGACCAGACATACAGACAGACATACAGACAGACATACAGGACCGACATACAGACAGACATACAGACAGACATACAGACAGACATACAGACAGACATACAGACAGACATACAGACA
Organism: Aspidapion aeneum; assembly: GCA_963576565.1. NCBI lineage: Eukaryota > Metazoa > Arthropoda > Insecta > Coleoptera > Brentidae > Aspidapion > Aspidapion aeneum. Next base: position 58,423,837 of record OY755043.1, on the reverse strand, counting down.
GACATACAGACAGACATACAGACAGACATACAGACAGACATACAGACAGACATACAGACAGACATACAGACAGACATACAGACAGACATACAGACAGACATACAGACAGACATACAGACAGACATACAGACAGACATACAGACAGACATACAGACAGACATACAGACAGACATACAGACAGACATACAGACAGACATACAGACAGACAGACATACAGACAGACATACAGACATACATACAGACAGACATACAGACAGACATACAGACAGACATACAGACAGACATACAGACAGACATACAGACAGACACATACAGACAGACATACAGACAGACAGTACAGACAGACATACAGACAGACATACAGACAGACATACAGACAGACATACAGACAGACATACAGACAGACATACAGACAGACATACAGACAGACATACAGACAGACATACAGACAGACATACAGACAGACATACAGACAGACATACAGACAGACATACAGACAGACATACAGACAGACATACAGACAGACATACAGACAGACATACAGACAGACATACAGACAGACATACAGACAGACATACAGACAGACATACAGACAGACATACAGACAGACATACAGACAGACATACAGACAGACATACAGACAGACATACTAGACAGACATACAGACAGACATACAGACAGACATACAGACAGACAGACATACAGACAGACATACAGACAGACATACAGACAGACATACAGACAGACATACAGACAGACATACAGACAGACATACAGACAGACATACAGACAGACATACAGACATACAGACAGACATACAGACAGACATACAGACAGACATACAGACAGACATACAGACAGACATACAGACAGACATACAGACAGACATACAGACAGACATACAGACAGACATACAGACAGACATACAGACAGACATACAGACAGACATACAGACAGACATACAGACAGACATACAGAAAGACATACAGACAAGAGACAACACAGACAGACATACAGACAGACATACAGACAGACATACAGACACGACATACAGACAGACATACAGACAGACATACAGACAGACATACAGACAGACATACAGACAGACATACAGACAGACATACAGACAGACATACCAGACAGACATACAGACAGGACATACAGACAGACCATACAGACAGACATACAGACAGACATACAGACAGACATACAGACAGACATACAGACAGACATACAGACAGACATACAGACAGACATACAGACAGACATACAGACAGACATACAGACAGACATACAGACAGACATACAGACAGACATACAGACAGACCATACAGACAGACATACAGACAGACATACAGACAGACATACAGACAGACATACAGACAGACATACAGACAGACATACAGACAGACATACAGACAGACATACAGACAGACATACAGACAGACATACAGACAGACATACAGACAGACATACAGACAGACATACAGACAGACATACAGACAGACATACAGACAGACATACAGACAGACATACAGACAGACATACAGACAGACATACAGACAGACATACAGACAGACATACAGACAGACATACAGACAGACATACAGACAGACATACAGACAGACATACAGACAGACATACAGACAGACATACAGAACAGACATACAGACAGACATACAGACAGACATACAGACATGACATACAGACAGACATACAGACAGACATACAGACAGACATACAGACAGACATACAGACAGACATACAGACAGACATACAGACAGACATACAGACACGACATACAGACAGACATACAGACAGACATACAGACAGACATACAGACAGACAGACATGACAGACAGACATACAGACATACAGACATACAGACATACAGACATACAGACATACAGACATACAGACATACAGACAGACATACAGACAGACATACAGACAGACATACAGACAGACATACAGGACAGACATACAGACAGACATACAGACAGACATACAGACAGACATACAGACAGACATACAGACACATACAGACAGACATACAGACAGACATACAGACAGACATACAGACAGACATACAGACAGACATACAGACAGACATACAGACAGACATACAGACAGACATACAGACAGACATACAGACAGACATACAGACAGACATACAGACAGACATACAGACAGACATACAGACAGACATACAGACAGACATACAGACAGACATACAGACAGACAGACATACAGACAGACATACAGACAGACATACAGACAGACATACAGACAGACATACAGACAGACATACAGACAGACATACAGACAGACATACAGACAGACATACAGACAGACATACAGACAGACATACAGACAGACATACAGACAGACATACAGACAGACATACAGACAGACATACAGACAGACATACAGACAGACATACAGACAGACATACAGACAGACATACAGACAGACATACAGACAGACATACAGACAGACATACAGACAGACATACAGACAGACATACAGACAGACATACAGACAGACATACAGACAGACATACAGACAGACATACAGACAGACATACAGACAGACATACAGACAGACATACAGACAGACATACAGACAGACATACAGACAGACATACAGACAGACATACAGACAGACATACAGACATACAGACAGACATACAGACAGACATACAGACAGACATACAGACAGACATACAGACAGACAGACAGACATACAGACATACAGACATACAGACATACAGACATACAGACATACAGACATACAGACATACAGACAGACATACAGACATACAGACATACAGACATACAGACATACAGACAGACATACAGACAGACATACAGACAGACATACAGACAGACATACAGACAGACATACAGACAGACATACAGACAGACATACAGACATACAGACAGACATACAGACAGACATACAGACAGACATACAGACAGACATACAGACAGACATACAGACAGACATACAGACAGACATACAGACAGACATACAGACAGACATACAGACAGACATACAGACAGACATACAGACAGACATACAGACAGACATACAGACAGACATACAGACAGACATACAGACAGACATACAGACAGACATACAGACATACATACAGACATACATACAGACAGACATACAGACAGACATACAGACAGACATACAGACAGACATACAGACAGACATACAGACAGACATACAGACAGACATACAGACAGACATACAGACAGACATACAGACAGACATACAGACAGACATACAGACAGACATACAGACAGACATACAGACAGACATACAGACAGACATACAGACATACAGACATACAGACATACAGACATACAGACATACAGACAGACATACAGACATACAGACATACAGACATACAGACATACAGACAGACATACAGACAGACATACAGACAGACATACAGACAGACATACAGACAGACATACAGACAGACATACAGACAGACATACAGACAGACATACAGACAGACATACAGACAGACATACAGACAGACATACAGACAGACATACAGACAGACATACAGACAGACATACAGACAGACATACAGACAGACATACAGACATACAGACATACAGACATACAGACAGACATACAGACAGACATACAGACAGACATACAGACAGACATACAGACAGACATACAGACAGACATACAGACAGACATACAGACAGACATACATACAGACATACAGACAGACATACAGACAGACAGACATACAGACAGACATACAGACAGACATACAGACAGACATACAGACATACAGACAGACATACAGACAGACGACATATAGACAGACAGACATACAGACAGACATACAGACAGACATACAGACAGACATACAGACAGACATACAGACAGACATACAGACAGACATACAGACAGACATACAGACAGACATACAGACAGACATACAGACAGACATACAGACAGACATACAGACAGACATACAGACAGACATACAGACAGACATACAGACAGACATACAGACAGACATACAGACAGACATACAGACAGACATACAGACAGACATACAGACAGACATACAGACAGACATACAGACAGACATACAGACAGACATACAGACAGACATACAGACAGACATACAGACAGACATACAGACAGACATACAGACAGACATACAGACAGACATACAGACAGACATACAGACAGACATACAGACAGACATACAGACAGACATACAGACAGACATACAGACAGACATACAGACAGACATACAGACAGACATACAGACAGACATACAGACAGACATACAGACAGACATACAGACAGACATACAGACAGACATACAGACAGACATACAGACAGACATACAGACAGACATACAGACAGACATACAGACAGACATACAGACAGACATACAGACAGACATACAGACAGACATACAGACAGACATACAGACAGACATACAGACAGACATACAGACAGACATACAGACAGACATACAGACAGACATACAGACAGACATACAGACAGACATACAGACAGACATACAGACAGACATACAGACAGACATACAGACAGACATACAGACAGACATACAGACAGACATACAGACAGACATACAGACAGACATACAGACAGACAGACATACAGACAGACATACAGACAGATATACAGACAGACATACAGACAGACATACAGACAGACATACAGACAGACATACAGACAGACATACAGACAGACATACAGACAGACATACAGACAGACATACAGACAGACATACAGACAGACATACAGACAGACATACAGACAGACACAGGTTTAAGGCAACGTTACATATTTGTTTATTTAGGTAAATAATCAAGGCTCTTCGACTCGTCTTTCTGTACACAAATTAAGAGTATTTTATAGAGTTAGGGTTGGAGGTTATATAGTGTCCAAAAAGTTACCTTATAAAGGAGACATTCCATCGAATTACGCACACCGTATTATTTGGGCATCGTAATTGGAACTTGAGATCACAGGTTTCGGGAAAAATCACATTGGAACTTTTGATTGTTTTGTTTATCTGTACATTTTCGTAATTTTCTTTGACGTTCATGAAAATAAACAGCTGTTCTGCTGGGGAATGGCGGCGTTGCCGCATCACAAATGGTTTCAGTAACAGGAAGGAAACATTTAGATGAACATTTCATTCGCTTATGTTTTTTTTCGAGGATATTGGGAAAATCCGAACCTCATATCCTTCACGGATTAGCTAGTTTTGATAGCACGAAAACATATTTGGGTCCACGGGTCGACCAGGAACAACCGAGGCTCCGCCCCTTTGATATCTTTATTAATTTGATAAGGAGAAAATAAAATAAATACGAGTTATGCACTTTTGTAAATTGGAGATAAACGAGGAATAAAACCAGGACTTTTTAGTTAGTTTAGTAGAATAAACAAAATCGTATTTTTATATTATATAAATTTATATATAATCATAGTTAAATAAAGTTAATAACTAACTCAGTCGGATTGAAGGGTTGTGTAGGGCTGGATAGTGATGAACAAACTTAACATCTGAGCACTCTTGTGCCGAGTTTAAGCAGTAGTTCAATGTGTATGTTTAGGTTCAAGTTCAGAAACAACTTTATTAAAAATGGCGTCAAACCATATGAATCTTAGAGAAAACATATATAAAGAGCAAAGGAAACTTTTGACTAAAACCGTAACTAAAATACAACTAAATTCTACACTTAGTATAGCTTTACTCATATGGGAATTGGTTGAGTGTTCGAATATTCCTGGTTTTGATGCATGCTCGAATCTCCAGTAATTGAAGTTACAGTTGATGGTTTCAATGCTGAGCTTCTTACAGTCCTGCTGGTTATTTTCCTCCTACTTGCTATGTCGGCAGGGGTCCGGTAGGCAAATGTTCGGTCTATGTATGGAGGGTGTCTCGATGTCCTTGTTATAAAAATTTCAACCGTGGAAATAGATCCGACAACACCTCAAGGTGCGTTTTACGTATTTTCAATATCCCCTTGGTCGATGCTGCCCCTATATACCGGTACGAAAGTATTAATGTATTTCCTCATTGGTTAGTTTGAAAACCGCGGGTTTTTTTCTCCAGTCTCGCAAACCGGACTTAGTGATTTTTTGGTGAGAGCGTTTTTTTTTATAAATAGGTTTGCATCCTTATTTGAATTTAACCGGGAAAATTTGGTTGGTACTGTGTGTACTGTCCCCACCAGATCTACTAACGGTTTCCGGCAACTTCATTTTTTGTGTTCTCGACATGTCTCTTTTCAAAAGTACTGGCTGGGTCGGCAACAAGTCTCTGGGATCGCCATTGTTTTTTTTTGGTTAGTGGCACTGCAGTGGCTGCTGGTTCTGTCCCAGAGACTGTGAAGAGTGAGCCGTCGTGTTTAGGCGAATCTTAAAGTGACGCTCACACCCTTTGAGAGGGGGATTTAAGGCGGCCTACGCCATTTCTACGGGAAATAAGGGCGGTAAGTTCGACTTTTTTATAATTTTTTTTTGAATTCTTCAAGACAATATTTGCCTCCCAAATTGTAATTGTTTTTCGTGTGAAATGTAATTTTACTACAGCAGACGTGTGGAATTTTTGGAATTTTTTTTATATTTTTTTTAACCACGTTTTGGATAAAAACTATATATTGTTTTTTCCTTTGGTTACAGCCCGTCCATTCCATCGACGGGACAGTTTTGCTGGTGGAACGAGGTTCGAGCCAGTTGTAACCCTGGGAAATTTACGTTAGGATTATTTTAGTTCACCTGTTTAAATCTACTTTATTTTATTGAGTCGACATGGGGTTCTTGATTTAAGTTACTCGGTGTAGAGGAACTTCGTGCAAAATAGACGAATTCCAGGAAACTGAAACATTTCATTTTCCACAGGGTTTTACGCTCGGGCAAGATCCAACCACATTTTTGGACCATGTGCTGTCCTAGCGTCATGTGCTAGGTGATCACCAGGGAAGGCGCGAGCAAGACAGGGACCCGGAGTTGCAGGGAGGATGTTTGAAAGCTTCCAGGTTTACAAATCAAAACACCCTCTTCTTTAACCATAAAATAATCAAGGACCAAGGTAGGAGTTTTCTTCAATTTCACGCAAGCAACCATTTTTTTTTTATATAATTTTTCTCCATAAATTGTATAGTATAATTTAACATTTCGGGTAAACGCAAGGTAAAGGTGTGACGTCATAACCAAAATTTTGCGGAGTATTTACTAAATTGACTTGTTTTCCTTCATTTCATTTATTTAAGACAATTTCTCTCGTGAAATTGCCTTGCTATTTTGGCCCGAACTTATTTCATCCTTTTTTTTTTAAACATATTTCATGTTTCCAGTTTTTTTTTAACAGTAGGTTTACTCCTAAAATAAACAAGATGAACTAAATCTTTGTGTTATTCGTACAACCCAATGAACCAACTTTGCAGCGACAAAAGAGAGATGAGATTATATATTTTTTAGCGGTTTCCTTACATTGTTTTGCCTCATAGGGTGGATCTCGGACTGGGTTGCTGTCTATCTCATTCTACCCAATGTAGAATGATGACAGCAGATATTTGGTCCAGATCGCCCCTATGATGGAATGATTTTGGAAGTATGTTTTTTTTTAACAATCATTTAGATAAGTGAGTCTTACACTACTGACCAAATGTAGGTACACTGTGACCTGTTGGAAATGTGCATCTACCTATAAGGAACTTTCTATTTGTGTCATTTTGATTCAATTAGGAATCTTTCAGAATTCTATTTTGTTTAGTAGTAAATTTTTTTGGTTATTCTTAATTACACAAATACTCTGGAAGCCTCGGAAGTAAGTAGAGTTTCATTATTTGGCTACAACGTTTGGGTTGAACTGTACTTTAATTAAGATCTTCTTTGTAAAACATTGATATTAAAACACTGTGGCGCTTAAAATTTTCTTATTTCTGAACCCCCCCTTCTCCACTGTATAAAAGTTACCGGGCATATCAATGTTTTACCTAGCTGGAAAATACAGTTCTGCTTCCAGATATTTGTTTAATTATTCAGTAGTTTTTTTAGTGTCAAAAATTGGCACAGCGTTATTGCTCTATATCTCTATTACAGTGCTACAAAATGGCGGCAACGTCTTTTAGTTGCCACAAATGTCACCCAACGCATTTTTAATTGGCCACAGCGGAAGAGGCACTAAACACACGCGTTAGGTATGTACGTACAATATTTTTTTCTACGTGGTTGTGGAAACAAAAATAAAGCACAACAATACAAACAACTGATTTATTATATTTAATTTACAATAATTGCCGAAAACTTAACTTCCTATCCTAACTTAACGGCATCTTCGGATCATGAGATGTTCGTTTTCATATTCTGGATCATAGATATCAGAAGGTCCTTAATATCTTTGTTCTGGATGTATTTGGCGGCAGGCTTATATTGTGGCTAAATCTTCTTCGGGCTTATCGGTATTTTCTACCACAGTAAACAAATATTTTTTTTCTATTTTTATTTATAATAAGACGAAACGTCACCCCCTAATATTTGACGAAAAAATAGGCTTTGTTGTTTACTCTATTCTTTTATTTTTCCTATTGCTATTGGAAAACTAGCCCAATTGTATTTTTTGGCATAAATTAGCGTCAGTGCAATGGTCAGTGCCAAACTCAAAATGTGTTGTTTGTTTGTACTAGATTGTTAATTATGACATCTAATATAACCTAATTTACAATTAGGACTGTCATCCATTTTTATCCTTAAAATTTTAGTAAAGCCCACAATTTTTGAACCGAGTCGGTGTCCCTATGACTCTATTATGTAGTGCCAACTTTTGACTGATATTTAAATATTTTGCCTTGTTGTCTTTTGCTTGAAAAATTGCCAAAATCGAATTTGTCGCATTAAAAAAAACTCTTTTTATTTTGGCACTTACTTGGCATTTTTTAAACAAATTAGAACGTATTTGTCCTAAGGCCTAAGGTAACTGATAATGGGTGTTTTAACCTTAGAAAAGAGATGGGGCTGAAAGCGCAGCAACCAATTATTATCAGTAGCCTAAATTAACCGACACACTTGTAGCAATTATTTTTATAGGCCCTTTCCCAGTACAAATATATTTAAGACGTACTTGGTGCGAATACTACCTGCGGTCGGTATAGTGGAATTTGAAAGGGTCTACGACAATTAGCCACCAGTACTCATGCTTTTATTATATAAAACTATAGGACAAAATTTAAAAACACGACAATCTTAATTTATTTCCCTCCCCTATACATGTAAAGTTATGTAAAAGTAACATTGTGCACTTTCAGAAACGCTAGAGAGCTGAGCTTTGGAAGGCTGATGGAACTACGATAAAGCCATGGAAAAAAAATTAAAAAACCTCAAAAATTTAAGTAAGGCATTGCAAAAGTTTTAAACAATATTCCGCATATTTTACTTCTTTAAAAATTAAGTATTATCCAATTCCTTTAAAAAAGAAGTGAAATCATAACAAAAACATCTCATGTAAAAAAAGCCAAGTACGCGAAAATGGCATTCCGTAAAAAGAATTGAGATAAAAGAATTGAGATAAAAGTAAAGCCAAGTTCTTCAATACAATTTCTTACTAGTTTGCTAAACTCTCTAGCGTTTCTGGAAGTGGGTAATGTTACTTTTACATAAATTTACATTTATAGGGGAGGAGAGTAAAGGAAAATATTGGACTTTTTAAATTTTTTCGCATGGTTTTATCATAATTTCTATCAGCATTCCAATGCTCAGCTCTCTAGCGTTTCTGGAAGTGGGCAATGTTAGTTTTACATAAATTTACATTTATAGGAGAGGGAAGTAAATTAAAATATTGGTGTTTGTAAATTTTTTCATATAGTTTTATCATATTGTCTTTCAGTCGTAAAAAGTTCAGCTCTCTAGCGTTTCTGGAAGTGGGCAGTGTTACTTTTACATAACTTTACATTTATAGGGGAAGGAAGTAAATTAAAATTTTGGGGTGTTTTAATTTTTTTGTATAACTTTATCATAGTTACTATCGGTCGTCCAAAGCTCAGCTCTCGAGCATGTCTGGAAGTGGGCAATGTTACTTTTACTTAACTTTACATTTATAGGGGAGGGAAGTAAATTACAATTTTGGGGTGTTTTAATTTTTTCCTATAGTTTTATCATAGTTCCTATCAGTCTGCCAAAGCTCAACTCTCTAGCATTTCTGGAAGTGGGCAATGCTACTTTTACATAACTTTAAATGTATAGGGGAGGGGAGTAAATTAAAATTTTGGGGTTTTTTGACTTTTTCCTATAGTTTTATCATAGTTCTTATCAGTCTGCCAAAGCTCAACTCTCTAGCATTTCTGGAAGTGGGCGATGCTACTTTTACATAAATTTAAATGTATAGGGGAGGGGAGTAAATTAAAATTTTGGGGTTTTTTGATTTTTTCCAGGGGTTTGGTCATAATTTCTATCAGTCTGCCAAATTTCAGCTTTGTAGTATGTCTGGAAGTACAGTAGAATATTGATGATCTATACATGAGTGAGTGAGTGAGTGAGTGAGTCAGTAAGTGGCAATTTCGACGTTTTTTGAAATTTAGGAACTACTTTACTACTCTATGGAATTCCATGAACTTGGAGGGGTTGTTAACTCCATGGAGATCTACGACTGTGCAAAGTTTGAGATTTGTAGCTCATTCCGAAGTAGAGTTTTAGGTAGGGCAAATATCGGCTGAAATGTTTCAAGAAAAGATGAAAACGGCGCGCAAACTTGGCGAGGCACTGCCGTGCCCTCAGATATTTCAGATTTTAGTTATATTAGCTCACACGAACACTATAACTATAGTACCTACTGTGAGCTTAGGTACCCATATATTGGCAGAGTATTTTATTTTCTAATGTAATTCTAAAATAAGAAATAATCAAAATTGCTTATTAAACCACAAATCGTCTCGTTCTCATTTTAAATGATAAAGTGAGCAGGATATTGATCTTACTAAAGTGAAGAAGTAAATATTTAAAACGAATTATTTGACAACCTATTTTAAATAAAAACTTTGTCTAATTTAAATTAAAGATATATTTTTTATTATTAATAGTAAATGTATTTACTTTTAATAAAAACTCCTAAAACAAATGTTATAACTGTGTTAAACTGTGCAACACGGCATCATCAAATATTATTTAATGGAATTTGACTTATTGTCCCGCTATACGCTGCGCTACACGGTACGGCAATATACAGTGCGGACGTAAAAATCACCCCCCCCCCCCTCCCCCCGCTGTTAACTTTTGAACGGAATTACATATCAACTTCAAACAAAAAGCACGTTAAATGGTATCAAGTTTACTACTTTTTGACGTATTGCTTTGAACCGTGGTGTGAGCGTAAGGCCATAAGTTCACTAATAACTTTTAAAGCCTAAATGAGAAGGGGGGTCGCGTTTTATCTTTTTTTCTCAAAAACGGTTAGAGACACAAAAAATTGCAGGAAATCAAAAAGTTTCTGCATAAAACAGGGAATTCATTTTATAGTTTTTAATCTGCCAGTGACTGCAAAAAAGTTCTGGGGGAAAAACAGGACACGACCCCGGAAAAAATATCATCCTGTAGTTTTTTTCTAATATTTGGCATGCTTTATGATGTATGCCTTGTATTTAAATACATGTTCCAGATTTAAGCTATGTATCTCAAAAACTGCACGAGTTGTTAAGAAAAAACAAACAAAACATTTTAACTTTAACAATGTATCTCAAAAACTAAGCATTTGCAGACCTATGTTTCTACAAAGTTTTTTTTTCTTAAAATCACTTGAACAATAATCCTCTGAAATTTGGCGACATATTTTATTAACACCCTGTATAGGTATTATATCCAAGGGATATAAAGGATTTTTAGTTTTTGTACGATATTTTTAAAACCCCTGTAGATATTTTTAATTTCGATACAGGATTAAACTCGGAATAGGTCAAATTTTTTTTTATTTAACTAAAAATATATTTTTTACCGTTTCCGAGATCCCCATGTATTACTTATTTCTGTGACACCCTATATATTTAATAGGTCTGAAAACTTCTTTACACACGATCATTTGGATAGATAAATAATGTAAAATTTAACAGCTTTTATAATGTCGAAAATGGCAGCTAGAGAGGTCGAATGTTATTGAATAAAGTAGAAAAGTAACATTTTTGTAAAGAAAATTTTGTCTATGCAAATTCCAAAAACTGACCATACGGATTTTTAGTGGTTCTCGTTGATTTAGAAGAAACCATAATTAGTGCAGGCGCTGTAGGTAGTTGAGTATGCAAAATATGAGGACCTCACTTTGACAGTGGATTCTAGCTGAGAATAGGTCGCAGATTACCGAATTGGATGTTGCCAAGCCAGGTTTTGGTCCAATTTTTTTTTGCCCCTCCTCTTATAGTCGTGTTCGAATTTCTGAAAATTTAACTATGTTGATGCCCTAAAGCCACAATGACATAGAAATTAATCAAAAATGTGTAAGACATAACCTAAAATAAAATTTTATTAGTTTTTTCAATATTAGCTGCAAAAACCCCCAAGACCCGCCAAAACCTAAAATTTTTTGATTTTCCTCAAATTTTCTCAAAAACTAAGCTTCTTAGAGAAAAATATGTAATTCCCTTTATTTTATACAATAAAATTTCCTTCTCATAGATATACAAGTCAGTGGGGTACGACTAAAGACAAACTTTCCAGAGGCGTCCGTTTATTAAGGTATTGCAAAAAAATTTAAAAAACAAACTTGCATATTACCGGTTTTCCCCGATTTTCTTGACAACCAAGCTCTCTATGAAAAATTGTGTCCCATAGTCGGCTGTAGATAATAAAATTTCCTTTTAAACGGTGTGTAAAAAAATAGGATTATTTTTATCTATAACAATTTAGGGGCCTCCGTAAATTACATCAATTTTGAAAAATCACTAAACTTACCAAGTTTTATCCAATTTTCTCAAAAACTAATCTTTTTAGGAAAAAATTATTCCACACTTTATTGTAGAAAATAAAATTCCGTTTTTAACAGTGTATAATTTAGTCCAATCAGACTAACAGCAAACCCTCCAGCGGCGTCCGTTTTTTGAGAAAGTGTAAGAAAATTATAAAAAACACATTATATGTTAACTGCCCTATTATCTTAAAAACCAAGCCCTCTATCAAAAATTGTGTCCTTCAGTCGATTATAGACAATAAAAATTCCTTTTAAACGCGGTACCATAAGGTAATATTTATCTTTAGAATAAAACGTCACAGGCGTCCGTAAATAAAATCAGTTTTTACAAATCACCAAACAAATTAATTTTGTTACAGGTTTTATCCCATTTTCTTAGAAAATAAGCTCAATCAAAAAAAAGTGTTCGTAACTTTATTGAGAAGATAAAATTGCCTTTCTAACTGTATAAGTTAGTAGGGTTTGATTGATGACAAACTCTCCAGCGACGTAAATAAAAACATTTTTGTCACATGTTTCATCCCATGTTTTTTGTTTATATTACCTGTATATACGAAAGCCGCTGGAGAGTTTGTCATTAACCAAACGTCACTGACTTGTATATCGGTAAAAAGAATATTTCATTTTCTACAATAAAGTTTAGAACATATTTATCCATTGGGGCTTAGTTTCTGAGGAAATTGGATAAAACCTGTACAAAAATTAATTTGTTTGGTGATATGTAAAAATTGATTTTATTTGCGGACGCCCGTCAAGTTTTAATTTAAAGCTAAATCTTACTTTGTGATAAAGCATTTAAAAGAAAATTTCATTGTCTACAATCGACTACGGAACATGATTTTTGTTAGAAGGCATGATTTTTAAGATAATCGGGTAAAACATGTAACAAACATATAGTTTTTAATTTTTTTTTACATTTTCTTGTAGTTTGGTTTTAGTCTGACCGCACTAGCTTATACATTATTAAAAAGTTAATTTAATTTTGTACAATAAAGTGTAAAATATTTTTTTTCTCAAAAAGCTTAGTTTTTGAGAAAATTGGACAAAACTTGTAAAGAATTTTACGGACGACCCTAAATTGTTATAAATAAAAATAATCTTACCTTGTTATACATCATTTTAAAGGAAATTTCATTGTCTACAATTGCCTATAGGACACAATTTTTGATAAAGAGCGTAGTTTCAAGAAAAATGGGTAAATCTTATAATAAACATGTTTCTTTTTTTAATTTTTTACATCACCTCAATAAACGGACGCCGCTGAAGAGTTTATCATTGGTCGTACCCCACTGACTAATACATCGTTGAAAAGCAATTTTTATTGTTTATAATAAAGGTAATTGCATATTTTTCCCTAAGAAGCTTAGTTTTTGACAAAATTTGAAGAAAATCTCAAAATCTCAGGTTTTGGGAGGTCTGGGGGTTTTTGCAGCCAACATTTAACAAACTAATAAAATTTTATATTTAGGTTAGATTTTACACATTTTTGATTAATTTCTCTGTCATTGTGGCTTTAAGGCGTCAACTTAGTTAAATTTTCAGAAATTCAACACGACTTTAAGAGAAGGGGGGAAATATTGGACCAAAACCTGGCTTGGCAACATCCAGATCGTTAATCTGTGACCTTTTGTCAGCTAGAATACAGAAGAGTCTGAGGCTAGAATCCATTGTCAAACTGCGGTCCTCATATTTTGCATACTCAACTACCTACAGCGTCTGCACTAAATTGCCAGCATTCACATTGTTTAAGGCAGGTCGCACACACCGCCAGTTTTAGTCGCACTAGTGTTTCCTGCACGTTGTAGTATAGTAGTAGGGTACTTTCATAGATTTTTAATTTCGGAGCATACCTTCAACTGCGTTTGAAGTAGCCCATTAAAATAATGTGTAGATGCCACCATATGCAGTGGCGACTGCTGGCTGTGTGTTCAATTGGTCTTATTGAAGTGAAGAATTCATGTTCTTCTATTATATGATGTAACTTTATAATACTTTCTGTGGTTAGTTTGGATAATCGATTTTTTTCGTGTAACGCGATAACATATCTAAGAAAATCCAATTTGCGCGCATTCCTTCATATTAGCTTTTTTCCGCTCGCGTTTTTTCTCAATGCGCCTAATTTAATATATAATTGTTGATTTCGTATTTTGGTTTTTGTTTTGTCTACCCTTTTGTCATAAAAAACTAAAAATTTAGATAAACTCAAGTATATTTCATATTAATCGCAGCCGCAAGCCTGTAAAGCGGACACTCATCGTAAAGGCAAGTAGATATACTATACGGGTTCTGGGCCACTTTTTCCATGTAAATCTCCATAAGACGAAAACGTGGTCATTTTTTTGGACATGTCACAGCTATTTCATTCGAGGCAGTAATTTTTACATGACTCTTTTTTTGTGCTACCGAATCAAACATTTTCTATAAATGTTTGACTCTCAGCTAACTGTTAAGGTGTTGCTAATCATATTGTACACACAAGTATCGAGCAGTCTGTAACATGCTATCTGGTGCTTGTTACAGGACTTTATTTTAGTCACCCAAGCAGTGGGTCACTTGAAAGTGGTTATAATACTTAAGGGTCTATCTAGTCAATAAGTTTAAAGCCCGTAATATTCACAACTTAAAGATTTCAATTATTTTTATAAACATATTTATATATATATATATATATATATATATATATATATATATATATCGTTTGTTTCTTTTTTAGTACTAGCTACTTGGACTAGGTGCATAGTAAGAACACCAATATAATTTCTTATTTGTTTATTTTTACATAGTGATACAATTAAGAATAAAAATATTTAAAGATTTTTATATATCTATATATATGGTTCCATTAATATTTAGTAGGATTATTAAAAATCACATTACATGTACTATGACTATTATTATATAATTTATTTTTACATTAACATATTAGACTTAACATATAAGCTAATTATACAAATTTTATAATATACTTGCAAAACGAAGATTAAATTTAGGTTTTATTTATATATATATAGTTGACTACTAAAAATATCTAACCAAACAGAATATCAACAAACATACCATTATTAAAATTACAGTTAACCTAAGTTATCTCTCAATACTATAGTGCCCCCACGGTAACGTTTCATAAGAGTCTTTTGAAATGCATCTTTTATCATCCAGGGGACTCAGCCCAATTTTTGTCTGTTTTACAGAGTATAGTCTATGCTTTTCGGATCTTATAAGATTTTGTGTAACCACCTTCTCTTGAAAGTTATTTAGGCAGGCGACATAGTCCTCAAATAATATTTTTGATTTTACAACGTTTTGCTTTACACCCTTGGCCTTCTTAATCACTTTGCGGCTTTACTCTTGTTGTCCACTACTTTTGTAGCATACATTTTAGCTCTAAGACCAAAGAAATTCAAGGAACCCTAGAAGACGCATCCCCATTATTTAATACGCAAATTCATTCATCATGCATGAAATTTCAGAAAATTTCGCCGAATCCTCGCAGGCAACACTGTAAGAGGTATAAAAGAGAAATTGATGAAAAACCATAGGCGTGCAGATTTTGTTGAAAATAAAATAAATATATTATAGACATTTTCCTATAAAATTTTTGCACCCAAAATTATAAAATTTAAATAAGTGTAAAATATTACCGGTACAGCTTTGACAGCCATTCTATTTAAATGACTCTTTTTACAGAATTAATTTTTTTATCGATTTATAATATTAGAAATCAATAACTTATTTACAGCTGGTAATATCCGTAGTTTTGATTTTTATTATTTTTCCCTAAAGATAAGAAATCTACTTTATATTATTTTTTCTGGATATAGAAAAGTGTTACTTTAATCCCTAAAATTTAAAACACAGGTAAAAGTGTTTCTCTTTATTTCAAATTGTCAAAGGTGTTTTTTTTTAGCTTTTTACTCTTTCACCTTGGTAATACATTGCTCTTAGTAAATTTTTTACAGTAAGTAGATTTGTTCTGTTAAAAAAAGTCAAAAACTCCGAATTATATACTCAGACCTTGAGATATTTATCAAAACTCTTGCATTAGGATTTAAAGAGTCTATTTGATCCCCTAGTGTACAGGGTGCATTTTCGACACTTTTGGGTGTTTTCGGTTTCTATGTTTATAATATTGATATGCGATGTTTACCATCATTATTCTCTTCAAATTAAAGCACACTAAGGTGTAGTCGTTTTTTCTTCAATCTTCTCTAGAAGTTCCCGAAACCACCCAAATGATAAAAATGGGACAGCCTATACTTATAATATAGATTTTTTGTTATATTTTATCAGCAAAACTCTTGCCTCGAAATAAAAAGCACTCATTGGTTTATTTTACCAAAATCCATTCATTAGTTTATTAAACTCTAGAAATTAGTTTTTTTAGAAAATATTTGGTATGAGTCTGTGTTTTTTTACATTTGCAAATGTTAAAAAATATGACTTATTCAGTTTTATCAACAAAATACTTTTGATTTCCATAAAAAAATCTATTTAATTTTTATTTACCAAATAAAATAAAAATGAAAAAATATTATATATAATTAAGTGATATTATACAGGGTGTCCCATAACTTAGGCGCCATAGTGCAGCAGGTGATAGAGGAGGTTATTTCCAAGAAAAAAGTTTATATAACATGGGGTCAACATTCATCTGTTTTTAAGATATAGGATTTTTAAAGAGGAGTGAGTGAAAACGGGTTATACAAAAAAAATCTGTCACAGCCAGCTGAATACTCTAATAAGCTAATTGTGATTAAAAAATGTGGTACTCCTTTTTTGATAATATTACAAGTGGAGGAGGTACGGGCTGTCAAAATAACCTCGAAAATGTATAAAAAATAATAATTTTTTTTTAAAATTAATTTTTGCTTTCTCTTTCAAAAAATATCAATAATATTTCATTATTATGTCTCGCTAGAGACTTGTTTTTATTACCAAAAAATATTTAAAAAACATTGCATTTACTATGGCATTCATAAAAGTTCATACCAAAAAAATAGTATTTTCTAAAAAAATTGACTGACTAACTTTTTTCAAATTAATGTTTTTAAATTAATTTCAATTTACTGCTTTTGTTCTAATACAAGACTACGCAATTTCATATTTTTACTGCGTTTTTTTAAAAAGTTATTATCACAAAAGTTAAAAAAACAACAAGTTTTTGATCAGACATGACCTCCTCTATTGTTGGCCTATGGCCCCTAAGTTATGGGAGACCCTGTATATACAAACATTATTAAATTTGGCAAATATAAGAATTAAGAACAATATTTTAATCCATTTGACTCAAGACTCTCTTTTAATTAATCACCAGGGACTATGCAGTAAGTAAGTGAAAAGGAAGTTAAAATTCTTTTTTTTCTGTGTAAAAGTAGGTACTACAATTTTTTCTTCTTATAGTTATATTTGTTAATTCTAACTACTTTTTTACATCATTACATGATGATCGAACATAAAAAACAACCAGTGATAATATATTATGTATACTTTATAATAAAAAGAGATGGTTGAATATTTAACTACTAACCACTAGTAGTAAGTAGTTTTCTTAATTTGAACAAGTCTTTAACACCTGACCTTGGGCAAGGCATTTGGTACAAGATAGTGCCTACTAGGTGCTAAACGAACATACTGAGGATCAAAGTGGTCAGAACAAGGACATACCCATTTTGACAGAATTTTTTCCTTATTAAGGCCAATAATCTCCCTCCAAAGCTCTCTCTTGTTTAGATCAGTGGGGAACCTAATAAACTCATAAATTTGAATATTTTTAAAATGTTTAATAACTGTACAGTAGCATGACATAACATAACATCACAGAGTGAAAATGGTTGTTTACACAAGAAATATATTTTTTAGAGTTATATATTATTGCCAGAATAAATTAAGAAACTTTTCCAAAAAAACCCAAACACTAGAGGTGGGAAAATAAGGGAATTTGCAACAATAAATAATGTTTCTTAAAACTTCTTTAAAAAAAGTTATAAACCACACCACTGTCTTACCAAATCGTAAACAATATGACGGTTTCTGTAAGAGATTCAAACTTACCGGTGAAATGATAAATCCAGCCACTTCTCGTCACTTTTGTCACACAGAATGCACTTCCTAGGCATTTTTAAAGTTATTTAATAAAAAAAATCTTTATTTTGTGATAAATATTGCAAAAAAACAACGAAAACGCACGTTTATTCGGATAACCTCTCAAAGGCAACGATAAATGATGCAAGGGTGACGTTTGGTCTACATGGTTGCCGCTATTAATTTTTTTTCTGAAAAATAGCGAACAAAAATCAGTTTTTTGCATTTTACGCGAGAACGATAAGTCGTAGGGCAAAATTTAATGTATGAGAAATATTACCCATAGGATTCCCTACAATCGGTCTCCATAGTCTATAGGTCTACAACCACACGTTTAGAAGAAAATTTCAAAAAATTATGTTTTTTGCAAGTTATGCAAAAACGGTAAGTCATAAAAAAAACTTTATTAACAGAAAATGATCAAGACACAATTCTCTACAATGCGACAATGACAATTTACAGCTCTACAACCACATGTGTTGAAGACAGAGGGTGCCGAAAATGCCCATTATATACTTTTTTGCGTTTCACGCAAAAACCATAAGTCATAGAGCCGTGACTCACATAGGTGAATTGTAGAGAATGGCGTCCTGGAGATTTCTTGTCTATAGTGTGTTTTTCTAGGACCTACCGTTTTTGCATAAAATAAAATAATAATTTTTGCAACTTTGGCGCCCTATATGTTCTACACGTAGTTGTAAACCTGTGGCCCAAAAGGAAAGAATGTAGAAAATTGTGTCCTTTAACATTTTATGTTTATAAAGTTTCTTTCTACGACTAAAAAAAACACAATTTTTGACAACTTTGCTGCCATCTACCTTCTAAACATGTTGTTGTAGACCTATAGACTATGGAGATTGATTGTAAAGACTCGTATGGGTAATATTTCGCTAAAATAAAATTCTTCTCTACGACTTATCGTTTTTGCGTAAAATGCAAAAAACTGATTTTTGTTAATTTTGGTGCCCTCTATCTTCTATACATGTAAGTCTAGAGCTATAACCTTTAAGAAAAATTGTAAAGGAATTTTTGAAGTGTAAACTTCTTTAGGCGCGTTTAGTAGTTTTTGTGGGTACTGAATTGAACTGAGCCGTCAGACTCGGCTATGTAACGCTCATTCGGGTGAAGTCGGCTCGAGTCGACGTACTGTGAGAGGAACATTCAGCGAGCAATGTGATGATGCAGATGAAGGCCAGTATTATTAATTTCGCCTTGTTAAAGTTTACACTTCTGCCATGTGGTCTTAAGCACACACAATTTTTTTTTGTCAACAAAGGTTTTCTCTGCGACGTTCCATTTTCGCGTAAAATCAAATCAAAAAGCTTTTTGAGTTTTCCAGAGTTGCCCAGGGGAGTTTTGTAGACTAATTTTTTTAAGCTATATATATATATATATATATATATATATATACATATATTATATAAAGAAAAGGTTTTTTTAACTTTCGTGATCAAAAAATTTAACTTAAATTTATTTGGACTAAAAGCAAGAGTTATTTTTATACCGAAAACATTTGTAGTGAGAACAATAATTAATAGTTAAAAGTGCAGTTTAGTCATCTGGTTTAATAACTTTTTAAATACCGCCTACGAATACAAAACTAATAAACTATTTATGAACTCTAACCTCACACCAAAGAAATTTAATTTAATTAAACTAACTTTCAGTTGAACGTTTTTCACACTTAAATGGAGTCCCGTTTTTTTCAGAAAACCGAAAACCAAGTCAATATTTTAAACTGCGCATTCGCTACCGTACTTTTTCTTCTCACATAAAATATCTCCCTCTCAGCTGCGGTCGAGCATATGTGAAGTTAGTAAGAGGAAGATAATTTTATGTGATCAGACAGAGAGAGGTGCGCATGTGCAGTTAAAAAAAATGGTTTGCATTACAGGATATCGCCGCTAGTTATTTTGTGTTCCTGCAAAAGACAAGCTCAAGTTGGTTGACTGCACAAAAATTGCAATTTTGTGCTAATCGTTGTACGTTCTATAAAATTCGACAATCAACAATCTTCGAAAAAAACCAACTTTAGCTGATTATTTCTAATTTATACTTTCCTTTTAATTCAAAATAGATAAGGTTAAACCGCCACATAGATCTATAAAAACAGGGACTTAAAAGCAAATGATTTATGATTTTTGTTAAGTTTAGGTACCTATGTAAACAAAAATTTACCGATTGATTATTGGATAACATATTCTAACTTAAAAAAAAACTTTTTTTCAAACATTTATATACATATGTGCATATAGGCACACAGACAGACATATCTAGAGGTTATACTTACAACCTAGAATTAAATTGTATAGAAAAACATTATTAATAATAAGATCTCAAAAAAAAATCAATGAAAACAATCCTTTTCTCACATAGGATGGTAAACTTATTCTATTACAGGTACATGTATAGCAATCCAAAACGTAAGCCGAATTCAAAAACAAAATATTCTTTTGATTTTTATTAGTTACCATTTTACTTATGTACCTACATCAAAATTAAAAGTTATAAAAGTACTGGCAACATTGTTGCGAATTTGAAAGAAATCCCCAGTATAATACTTTTTGTGTCTGATGAAGTTTAGGATTTCTATACGGGGTCTACCTTTAGTTGAGTGTTTTTGTCTAAGACCAATAAAATGCGTCATTATTTCGCCACTGTTTTCATCTTTCATCATGCCCAAAACTTTTTTATTTACCCTCGGAATGTTATATATGTTATCTTCAGCATAATCTGAGGTATCAAAGTACTTGTCACAGTCGCGCTGTATTGATTCATAAATATCATGATTTTTATGGTATAAACTAAACTATCAGTATCTGTGTATGCCACAGTACAATCCTTTCCAAAAGCTGGTAGCATGTAGTTATAGTGAAAATCATATATGGTTGTTTTGGCAATGTCCAAAATACACATCCCCACATATATCGGTTTATTAAAATATATTTCGGGTTCTTCAAGTTCTACGGCAACCAAGTTTTCATTGAATATTATAACGCTTTTGAATTCGGGTCGAGAAATCAGTGCTTCCGCTCCATATCGTCCATCCCATTTCTTGATTAATTTAACAACACTATGTTTTCGTATCTTTTTCCATGGTTTTACCAAACACGGCGTTGTTGATTAATTTAAAAAGGTTTTTCTCAAATTCATTTTTGGCATTTTGTCTTAATTGAGTATTTAGATCAATGTAGGGTTTCAACCATGCAGATTGCTTAAAGCATAAAATTCTATAAATTTTTTCAAGTCTTATTCCAAGTTTCATTGCTTGCTTTAAATTTCTATAATGAATTACATACGCTCTTTTATTATATAGTGTAGCCATAAGTTTCTTATTTTTGGGGTTTGTTTGGCCAGGTGGGCAGTGATGTTCAGGACATAGCGGCAAGTCTGAAAAATAGTCATGTAATTCCACAGGAATGTACAAGTCGACTTCATGTATCCATTACTCGAGTCATCTTCAATCTTATTAACATCAAAATTGAGCATTTCCTCGCTTTCTAACCAATAAAATTTTTCATATGGCAGTTTCTGGCTCATGCTATAGCCATATTGGTTATTAATATCAAAATACATCAGAAAAGATGTTTCTTTCGTTGAATTATAATTGGACATGTATTTGTTGTTTGCCTCCACATATCTTTTAGAAAATTGGCTCAAACCACCTCTAATACCGCGTTCTATAAAGGTTACCATATTATAGTCAGTCAAAAGCTCTAATTTATGTTGCGTGTGGTACAGCATGCAATCCCACGTGTAACCAGGAAGGGTATAATAGTTAGCAGGATCCAGACCATACGTTTTATGACAGCTTTCTCTAAACGTTTGAAATACTTGCATTAAGAGGATTATATCAACTTTCATATAGAGTTCCATATAATCCTGTAGGGTTTTACAGCCAAAGGTTTTCCACACATTCTTTGCATGGTCATAATCAGCAGATGATATTTCTCTACTTTCTAGTAAATTAAAAAAGTTGAGTTTTTCTGGCAAAGATGTCTGTTTTAGCTTTTCCCAACTATTCATGTAGTCATAGCAAAATACTCCTTTTTTATAAATAAGTTTATATTGTTCGTCGGATAAGTTGGGGAATTCGGTTTTCACCAGTGGATAGTCCTCAAGATTTGAAGCCAGCTTATCCAAGCTACTGGCCATAAAGCGAAACGAATCAATAAATCTAAATTCAAATTAATTTTTTTAGTAAAGGCTATATATTTTTCTTTGTTAATTGGTAGCAAATTTATTGAGCCATCCAAATTAGCGATATTTTCAATTATTAAATGTCCATCATAGGAGCTAAGATTATGAAATACTACCGGGATGGTGTGACTATCTTGAAAATTCAAATTACAGCTTTCATGCGCAGGACCACGATAAGCAGAGGTAAGGTGACTATGATCGCGTATTTTCTTTTCACCAGCTAAAAAGTCCTGTTCACACATATGACATTTTTTAGCTTTGTTAAAGTCACGTTTTTGTTTTTTACTTAAAGGCTCCATGGGTAAGTCACAAAGAAATACAGTTTCTAAGTTTTCAGCAAACTCCAGTAATTGTTTACTAAACCATTCCATACAGTCAGGTCCCGTGTACGATCGATAAAATGATAGAGAATTAAGAAACTTTTAAAATGTCTTCTTTTTTTAATGCATTTTCTATCCTTCGTTTAAATAAACTAAAGCAATCCTCTAAAAACTTTTTGGGATCCTTATGTTGTGAATTTGTAATTACACCACTTCTTACCCTACTGTTAAAGGCTGATTTTACATCTTCCCATTGGACCCGGTGTTTTGCAGTTTTCTTGGTGGTGACGTTCCCACATCCATGCTTAATGCTTTTCTTTAGGCGATGCTTAAAGCCTTTCACTTCTCCAAGGCAAGCAGTTAGATGGACCTTTTCATGAACCGTGCGGGACTTCTTTAGGGCAATGCTAATTTTTCGACTAGCTTTAGCACAGTCGTTCAAGATTCTGGATATATTTGGCACTTTATTAAAATTATCCACCTGATATTTTATATCACTAATTAGTTTAGTAGCAAAACTCATTTTAGATCGGTCTGATATAATATCACCACAGGAAGATAGTTCAGATTTTTCTGAATCAAAATCAAAGTTTTTAAAAATTTGTGTTCAACGATTCACAGATTTTTAATAATCACTACTCTTTCAATTGTCATCAACGCAAACACGAGCAGTAGACGAGTATGTCGGGTCGTGGACTAACAATACTGACAGAATAATTACAAGCACGAGCTTTTATAAGCTTTTTTAGGAACAGGGTTGCCAACTGTTTTATATTGTATATATATTTGGAACATTGCAGTGTTAACAATTTTGGGTTTTAAGTATATAAGAATCAACCAATATCTTGGTATTTTGAGCAAATTTATACTTGATTTCTAAATTTGATGCCTCACTATACTTTATTTTTATTAAAATTTATTTAAATATTCTTACAAATTACAATGTTATAATTTTCAAAATTTCAATCAATGCCAACAAACAAAAAAAGGAGCTCAGCAGAAGAATAAGAAGGAGGAAAAGAAGGAGGAGGTGAAGAAGAAGAAGAAAACACTCAAAACGAAAAATGAAAGAAGCAAGGAAAGAGGTCGGAATAACAAAATAAAATAGACTGATAACTAAGAAACCGAGGATTAGAAGAAGATAAGGGACTATATATGTCAATGTGAATTTTTAATTAGAGATGCAAAATTAAATGTAAATTTCCAAAGGTATAATTTATTATACAAATAGTTGTCATTTAAAATAAAACAAGACTTTCTGCCCAGTTTGCCAACCGAGATCTTGACCCATACAACTAACTAGCAGATACGTACAGACAAGTTTTTTTTTTCAGGTTCTAACAAGTTAGGAAAGACAGGTGTGGTCCTACAGCTTTACCTACTTCGACTTACCCAAAAGTTTTAGAATTTTAAAGCCAAAGTATTTTAAAGAGATTGACTAATATTACATCCTTTTCTAGTACATAATTTATACATATTTTTTTATTTTGCGATATTTCACACGTAGGGACAAGACGCAATATATATTAATTTTTAGCTGACTCTTGTCATGCAGATGATTACTAGGACTCAGCCATGTGGTAATTTGAGCTCTTTCTACTGAGATGCGTCATCAGCAGTAAATGGAATCTCAGGCCAGGCAAGTAGGTCTCAATACGGAGCCATTTGGTATTTAACCTGTCAGCTGATACCTTTAAAAATATCTAAAACATGTGTAAAAAGTTGTTTTGTTTATGCATCCAGTCATACATATCTCATATTCAGTTAAACGGACCTGTTTTGTGTTTTAACTTTAAAAATAATTTGAATGACCAATACATAGGCACCTTGTTTTAATACTATTAATAATTACTAGCATCAAATTAAAAGTTTTCATAAGTGATTTATATTCTAATTTTACAGTAAGGCGGTTCAGATCACATCTCCTTTTTTCTTTATACTTGTGTCAAAAAGTCAAATATTTCTGCCAGAAACTAAATGAAGCGCCTGGGTCAATTACTACTTTGGTGACTTAACATTTAATTCGCCTGTTTCTTCATTTCATAATTCATAATTGGGCGACCCCCGATCCTACCCCTGTCACATGTGACAGGTCCCATGTCACAGGTCACAGGTCACTGGTCACTTGTCACTTGTCACTTGTCACTTGTCACTTGTCACTTGTCACTTGTCACTTGTCACTTGTCACTGGTCACTGGTCACTTGTCACTTGCCACTTGTCACTCATCACTTGTCACTTGTCACTTGCCACTTGTCACATGTCACTTGTCAATTGTCACTTGTCACTTGTCACTTGTCACTTGTCACTTGCCACTTGCCACTTGCCTCTTGTCAATTGTCACTTATCACTTGTCTCGTGTCACTTGTCACTTGCCACTTGCCACTTGCCACTTGTCACTTGTCAATTGTCACTTGTCTCGTGTCACTTGTCACTTGTCACTTGCCACTTGTCACTTGTCACTTCTCACTTGTCACCTATCAACTGTCAACTTTCAATTGTCAACTGACATACATCAACATGTAGATTTATGCACTTGGAAAACCCAGTGCAAATGTCTATTTTTGGTGTGTAAGACATATTCTTACCAGAATTGAGCTACATTTGTACATCGCAATTAGCTTTGCAATTTAACTACCAATATGTGCCTATAGAATGAGTTCTAAAATGTGAGGCACGATAGACTTGCTTGTAGTTAAAGTAAAAAGTGTAAAAAAGACAACAATTATTAGGAATTGGGTCATAATTACGGTTTTAAAGCTCGAGTATCCATGTCAACAATGTTCATTTTTTTATATTTTTTAACTGCATCTATTTATCTATAATGAAATTATTTCTTTATTTTCTTTGCAGATTATTAAGGATTTTTTATGAATAGATAAATTAGGCTTTTTAACGATAATTCGTGTAAGTACGAAATGCCGTTTAGCTTTTATTACAAAAATGATTTCATAGAGCTGTAAATTTAAAGTCTTAGTATCTCTACATTGGTACTTGTGCCTGTGTGCCACTATACCTAACTAATATAGTAAAACTGTGATCCCTGGTAGTTCGTAAGTTTTGTGCTAGATTTCTGTGTTCGGTTCTAGGAAAAGTGCCTATATGCCTGGTGTACGTCTTTATATGCGTCATATTTCATACATTCATCATAAATTGTTTGTAGATTCCGCCTACCATGCATCTTTACTATTCTGTTTTGTTAGTTAAAAAGGCGGCATAAATGCATTGTTTCCCTATGATATTGCGGCCTTTTAACAGGGGCAGAATTCGTACATGATTTTCTAAAAACACTAGCTTTCAATAGGTTGCAGCTTCTTTCCTACATTCTATGGAGTGCCTCTGAAGAGTCTTTATGTCTGTCGGTATATCTCTATATCTGTCTGTCTGTCTGTATGTATGTATGTATGTATGTATGTATGTCTCTTTGTATGTCTGTCTGTTCGTCTATCTGTATGTCTGTCTGTATTTTTGTCTGTATGTCTATCTGCCTGTATGACTGTCTGTAAAAACCATAAAACCATAACCTCAGGGGAAGGGAAATCTGAGAATGAATGAGTGTTAGAGTAAGTGGAGCGAGAGTGAAAGACAAAGACAAAATCTATATATGGCATTTAAAATCGAAGATTAGGCGTAAACCGAAAGGTAGGTAGTAGCCATTTCCGGGAGGGGTCCACTCGATCCGATAGCTTGACTACGGCGACACCCCCCGTATGTCTGTCTGTATGTATGTCTGTTGAAATAAAAGCTCTAAAATGGCACGATTAACTATGTATCCACCTGCGAATGGGCCAATAAGGCAGAAACCGGTAATCGAATAACATGGATCAATGTGTCTGTAGCTTGTCAGGGCATGTTTCAGACATGATTCATCATATCCTTGTGACCGACGTTGAGAAAGGTGAAAACCACATAGTGTTAACTATACTTCATATGAATACAGGATAGGGCCAAATTTATTGTGATCAAAATATCAAATTAGGTTTAAAAGTTCATTAGTTTCTAAATTATCCATGTTAAAGCGAGAATTAAAAGTTGTTTTTTATATATTATGCCAGTCGTTTGTTCTGATTTAACACCAATCAGACAGTAATACAAAATCATACATTTTAAAAGTTTAGATTTTAAATTGTATTTTACATATTTTATTAATTCACAACTGTAATCTGTTTTAATAATAAACTTTAAATCGGACTAATAATACATTGTAGAGAGTGCAAAAGCACCCCTTTAAGGCCAAAGTCTTTAATTTTTATAAATATTTTTTAAACTATATTTGCCTAATATTAATTAAGATTAACCTAAAATATACCAAACTTACTATAATATGAGAAACACAGGTTTTAAGCAAAAGGTGAGTTATCTTATGTGTTGTGTTCCGACTTTACGAGCTGGAGTTCCCGTCCCGTTTTTTTTTGGCACATTTGGCAACGCCAAGCCTAATAGATAGAGCACAAACAGTATTGCGTGCATAACAGTAACTTACCGCGGAACATTTTTAATAGTACAAATATATTTTAATCTTTAATTTAATCAAACCTTAAACTATTTAGACGTATCGCGACGACATAAATTCTATCAAAAACATAAAAAATTGAGCGCAGCGCAGGACTACTAAAATGCCCTTTCTCTAGCTTTCGTCTCCTCTTTTTCTTTTGCATTCCTCTTGTTTCAACACCCGCTTTGTTGGCTATACTGAATATGGTCAGAGCCAAGCAAGCGTGTCTAACGATACTTGGGTACTTCAGACCCTTTTTGTGTTTCTTCGTCTCTCAACTCTCTCTAACTGCGGTTTTCAATGCATGCAGGCGCAGTAGGTATAAACAGAAAATGTTCGGCTTAAATTAATATGTCAGAAAGTTCTGTTATGGAAAAATTGGTTTTGATTGATGAAATTTTTATTTCATTTTTATTGTAAATTAAAACAAACTAGCATGGTTAGTGTTTTAGATTATTTTAAAATAAATTCAAAATATGATTCTTTTCAACAGAAGGTTCATTATTCTTTTAAGTGTGGTATCTAGTTTTGCAGTAATGTATGTAAAAATGTTAGTGTTACTCTGAAGCTTAAAAGTAAATAAAGACATGTCTCTGCTTTATGTCATTAAGTTAAAACTTACAGGTAATTTAAACTAAAAATATTTTTAACAAAATATAAAAAATTTTACGAATGTTTAAACTATTATGTAGAAAATATATTAAAGACGTAATACAGTAGCGGTAAGTTACTGTTATGCACGCAATACTGTTTGTGCTCTATCTATTAGGCTTGGCGTTGCCAAATGTGCCAAAAAAAAAACGGGATGGGAACTCCAGCTCGTAAAGTCGGAACACAACACATAAGATAACTCACCTTTTGCTTAAAACCTGTGTTTCTCAGATTATAGTAAGTTTGGTATATTTTAGGTTAATCTTAATTAATATTACGCAAATATAGTTTAAAAAATATTTATAAAAATTAAAGACTTTGGCCTTAAAGGGGTGTTTTTGCACTCTCTACAATGTATTATTAGTCCGATTTAAAGTTTATTATTAAAACAGATTACAGTTGTGAATTAATAAAATATGTAAAATACAATTTAAAATCTAAACTTTTAAAATGTATGATTTTGTATTACTGTCTGATTGGTGTTAAATCAGAATAAACGACTGGCATAATATATAAAAAACAACTTTTAATTCTCGCTTTAAGATGGATAATTTAGAAACTAATGAACTTTTAAACCTAATTTGATATTTTGATCACAATAAATTAAGCCCGAACATAATTTGCTTCTTGTAAACCTTTTGAGAGGCCAATACTGTGGCCCTATCCTGTATTCATATGAAGTATAGTTAACACTATGTGGTTTTCACCTTTCCCAACGTCGGTCACAAGGATATGATGAATCATGTCTGAAACATGCCCTGACAAGCTACAGACACATTGATCCATGTTATTCGATTACCGGTTTCCGCCTTATTGGCCCATTCGCAGGTGGATACATAGTTAATCGTGCCATTTTAGAGCTTTTATTTCAATAGACATACATACAGACAGACATACGGGGGGTGTCGCCGTAGTCAAGCTATCGGATCGAGTGGACCCCTCCCAGAAATGGCTACTACCTACCTTTCGGTTTACGCCTAATCTTCGATTTTAAATGCCATATATAGATTTTGTCTTTGTCTTTCACTCTCGCTCCACTTACTCTAACACTCATTCATTCTCAGACTTCCCTTCCCCTGAGGTTATGGTTTTATGGTTTTTACAGACAGTCATACAGGCAGATAGACATACAGACAAAAATACAGACAGACATACAGATAGACGAACAGACAGACATACAAAGAGACATACATACATACATACATACAGACAGACAGACAGACATAGAGATATACCGACAGACATAAAGACTCTTCAGAGGCAATCCATAGAATGTAGGAAAGAAGCTGCAACCTATTGAAAGCTAGTGTTTTTAGAAAATCATGTACGAATTCTGCCCCTGTTAAAAGGCCGCAATATCATAGGGAAACAATGCATTTATGCCGCCTTTTTAACTAACAAAACAGAATAGTAAAGATGCATGGTAGGCGGAATCTACAAACAATTTATGATGAATGTATGAAATATGACGCATATAAAGACGTACACCAGGCATATAGGCACTTTTCCTAGAACCGAACACAGAAATCTAGCACAAAACTTACGAACTACCAGGGATCACAGTTTTACTATATTAGTTAGGTATAGTGGCACACAGGCACTAGTACCAATGTAGAGATCCTAAGACTTTGAATTTACAGCTCTATGAAATCATTTTTGTAATAAAAGCTAAACGGCATTTCGTACTTACACGAATTATCTTTAAAAAGCCTAATTTATCTATTCATAAAAAATCCTTAATAATCTGCAAAGAAAATAAAGAAATAATGGAATGAACCGCTATTTTCATTATAGATAAATAGATGCAGTTAAAAAATATAAAAAATGAACATTGTTGACATGGATACTCGCTTTAAAACCGTAATTATGACCCAATTCCTAATAATTGTTGTCTTTTTTACACTTTTTACTTTAACTACAAGCAAGTTTATCGTGCCTCACATTTTAGAACTCATTCTATAGGCACATATTGGTAGTTAAATTGCAAAGCTAATTGCGATGTACAAATGTAGCTCAATTCTGGTAAGAATATGTCTCACACACCAAAAATAGACATTTGCACTGGGTTTTCTAAGTGCATAAATCTACATGTTGATGTATGTCAGTTGACAATTGAAAGTTGACAGTTGATAGGTGACAAGTGAGAAGTGACAAGTGACAAGTGGCAAGTGACAAGTGACAAGTGACACGAGACAAGTGACAATTGACAAATGACAAGTGGCAAGTGGCAAGTGACAAGTGACACGAGACAAGTGATAAGGGACAATTGACAAGTAGCAAGTGGCAAGTGACAAGTGACAAGTGACAAGTGACAAGTGACAAGTGACAAGTGACAAGTGACAAGTAACAAGTGACAAGTGACAAATGACAAGTGACAAGTGACAAGTGACAAGTGACAAGTGACAAGTGACAAGTGACAAGTGACAAGTGACCAGTGACCAGTGACAAGTGACAAGTGACCAGTGACAAGTGACCAGTGACCAGTGACCTGTGACCTGTGACCTGTGACATGGGACCTGTCACATGTGACAGGGGTAGGATTGGGGGTCGCCCAATTATGAATTATGAAATGAAGAAACAGGCGAATTAAATGTTAAGTCACCAAAGTAGTAAAGGCGCTTCATTTAGTTTCTGGCAGAAATATTTGACTTTTTGACACAAGTATAAAGAAAAAAAGAGATGTGATCTGAACCGCCTTACTGTAAAATTAGAATATATATTACTTATAAAAACTTTTAATTTGATGCCAGTAATTATTAATAGTATTAAAACAAGGTACCTATGTATTGGTCATTCAAATTATTTTTAAAGTTAAAACACAAAACAGGTCCGTTTAACTGAATATGAGATATGTATGACTGGATGCATAAACAAAACAACTTTTTACACATGTTTTAGATATTTTTAAAGGTATCAGCTGACAGGTTAAATACCAAATGGCTCCGTATTGAGACCTACTTGCCTGGCCTGAGATTCCATTTACTGCTGATGACGCATCTCAGTAGAAAGAGCTCAAATTACCACATGGCTGAGTCCTAGTAATCATCTGCATGACAAGAGTCAGCTAAAAATTAATATATATTGCGTCTTGTCCCTACGTGTGAAATATCGCAAAATAAAAAAATATGTATAAATTATGTACTAGAAAAGGATGTAATATTAGTCAATCTCTTTAAAATACTTTGGCTTTAAAATTCTAAAACTTTTGGGTAAGTCGAAGTAGGTAAAGCTGTAGGACCACACCTGTCTTTCCTAACTTGTTAGAACCTGAAAAAAAAACTTGTCTGTACGTATCTGCTAGTTAGTTGTATGGGTCAAGATCTCGGTTGGCAAACTGGGCAGAAAGTCTTGTTTTATTTTAAATGACAACTGTTTGTATAATAAATTATACCTTTGGAAATTTACATTTAATTTTGCATCTCTAATTAAAAATTCACATTGACATTTATAGTTGCACTTCTAATTAAAAATTTATATAGTCCCTTATCTTCTTCTAATCCTCGGTTTCTTAGTTATCAGTCTATTTTATTTTGTTATTCCGACCTCTTTCCTTGCTTCTTTCATTTTTCGTTTTGAGTGTTTTCTTCTTCTTCTTCACCTCCTCCTTCTTTTCCTCCTTCTTATTCTTCTGCTGAGCTCCTTTTTTTGTTTGTTGGCATTGATTGAAATTTTGAAAATTATAACATTGTAATTTGTAAGAATATTTAAATAAATTTTAATAAAAATAAAGTATAGTGAGGCATCAAATTTAGAAATCAAGTATAAATTTGCTCAAAATACCAAGATATTGGTTGATTCTTATATACTTAAAACCCAAAATTGGTAACACTGCAATGTTCCAAATATATATACAATATAAAACAGTTGGCAACCCTGTTCCTAAAAAAGCTTATAAAAGCTCGTGCTTGTAATTATTCTGTCAGTATTGTTAGTCCACGACCCGACATACTCGTCTACTGCTCCTGTTTGCGTTGATGACAATTGAAAGAGTAGTGATTATTAAAAATCTGTGAATCGTTGAACACAAATTTTTAAAAACTTTGATTTTGATTCAGAAAAATCTGAACTATCTTCCTGTGGTGATATTATATCAGACCGATCTAAAATGAGTTTTGCTACTAAACTAATTAGTGATATAAAATATCAGGTGGATAATTTTAATAAAGTGCCAAATATATCCAGAATCTTGAACGACTGTGCTAAAGCTAGTCGAAAAATTAGCATTGCCCTAAAGAAGTCCCGCACGGTTCATGAAAAGGTCCATCTAACTGCTTGCCTTGGAGAAGTGAAAGGCTTTAAGCATCGCCTAAAGAAAAGCATTAAGCATGGATGTGGGAACGTCATCACCAAGAAAACTGCAAAACACCGGGTTCAATGGGAAGATTTAAAATCAACCTTTAACAGTAGGGTAAGAAGTGGTGTAATTACAAATTTACAACATAAGGATCCCAAAAAGTTTTTAGAGGATTGCTTTAGTTTATTTAAACGAAGGATAGAAAATGCATTAAAAAAAGAAGACATTTTAAAAGTTAATACTATTTTAAGTGCAGATTTTCAAATACCGAAACAAGCACCACTTGCAAATGAGACAAAACATTTTAATACCGCTAATGCAGTTATTGACCGTAACACAAATTTAAAAAACTGGTTTAACAAAAATATAAAAAATTTGCTTTTAACTGATTTGGAAGAATTTGAGCAAAATCAATCTGGATGGTCTCTTACAAAAATAAGAAATCTTATAATTGCTTTTAATAAGTACAATCCTTTAAGATCTGGTTGTTTTTTAGAGCTACCCAAAGAAATTCTTAATCGTAAGGCTTGTGTAAATGTAAAAAACAATGACAATTTATGTTTTAGTTGGGCTGTAGTGTCGGCATTATATCCCGTTAAAGATCATTCTTATCGTACATCATCATATCCGCACCCCCAAGAAGTATTAAATTTAAAAGGTATAAAGTTTCCAATGACTATAAACCAGGTAGCCCGGTTCGAAAAGCAAAATAATGTTTCCATAAACGTGTACCGCCTGCAGAAACAATTTTAAAGCACTGCCTGTATACATTACGGAGAAAAAACATGAAAAACATGTTAATTTGTTAATGATACAGGATAATTACTATTTGGAGAAAGAACAGATTAAAGATCTTTCTCCACCAACTTACCACTTTGTATGGATAAAAAATCTTTCAAGGCTAGTAAGTAGCCAGATCAGCAAATGCAAGAAAGCAACTTATTTATGTGATAGATGTTTGCACTACTTCTATTCTGAAGCTGGACTTATTCAGCATATAAAAGACTGCAAAATTATTGACAGTATCACTGTTCCGAAAATACCATCTAAATAGAATAAAATTGTTGAATTTCAAAATTTTAAAAATAAACAATTTGCCTCCTTTATTATTTTTTGCGATATCGAATGCTTACTGATGCCTATGGTAAAAAATAGTAGTAAAAGAACCCAAAAATATCAAAGTCATGTGCCTTGTTCAGTGGGGTACTACGTAAAATGTGCTTATGATAATTCTCTATCATTTTATCGATCGTACACGGGACCTGACTGTATGGAATGGTTTAGTAAACAATTACTGGAGTTTGCTAAAAACTTAGAAACTGTATTTCTTTGTGACTTACCCATGGAGCCTTTAAGTAAAAAACAAAAACGTGACTTTAACAAAGCTAAAAAATTTCATATGTGTGAACAGGACTTTTTAGCTGGTGAAAAGAAAATACGCGATCATAGTCACCTTACCTCTGCTTATCGTGGTCCTGCGCATGAAAGCTGTAATTTGAATTTTCAAGATAGTCACACCATCCCGGTAGTATTTCATAATCTTAGCTCCTATGATGGACATTTAATAATTGAAAATATCGCTAATTTGGATGGCTCAATAAATTTGCTACCAATTAACAAAGAAAAATATATAGCCTTTACTAAAAAAATTAATTTGAATTTAGATTTATTGATTCGTTTCGCTTTATGGCCAGTAGCTTGGATAAGCTGGCTTCAAATCTTGAGGACTATCCACTGGTGAAAACCGAATTCCCCAACTTATCCGACGAACAATATAAACTTATTTATAAAAAAGGAGTATTTTGCTATGACTACATGAATAGTTGGGAAAAGCTAAAAGAGACATCTTTGCCAGAAAAACTCAACTTTTTTAATTTACTAGAAAGTAGAGAAATATCATCTGCTGATTATGACCATGCAAAGAATGTGTGGAAAACCTTTGGCTGTAAAACCCTACAGGATTATATGGAACTCTATATGAAAGTTGATATAATCCTCTTAATGCAAGTATTTTAAACGTTTAGAGAAAGCTGTCATAAAACGTATGGTCTGGATCCTGCTAACTATTATACCCTTCCTGGTTACACGTGGGATTGCATGCTGTACCACACGCAACAAAAATTAGAGCTTTTGTCTGACTATAATATGGTAACCTTTATAGAACGCGGTATTAGAGGTGGTTTGAGCCAATGTTCTAAAAGATATGTGGAGGCAAACAACAAATACATGTCCAATTATAATTCAACGAAAGAAACATCTTTTCTGATGTATTTTGATATTAATAACCAATATGGCTATAGCATGAGCCAGAAACTGCCATATGAAAAATTTTATTGGTTAGAAAGCGAGGAAATGCTCAATTTTGATGTTAATAAGATTGAAGATGACTCGAGTAATGGATACATTCTTGAAGTCGACTTGTACATTCCTGTGGAATTACATGACTATTTTTCAGACTTGCCTCTATGTCCTGAACATCACTGCCCACCTGGCCAAACAAACCCCAAAAATAAGAAACTTATGGTTACACTATATAATAAAAGAGCGTATGTAATTCATTATAGAAATTTAAAGCAAGCAATGAAACTTGGAATAAGACTTGAAAAAATTTATAGAATTTTATGCTTTAAGCAATCTGCATGGTTGAAACCCTACATTGATCTAAATACTCAATTAAGACAAAATGCCAAAAATGAATTTGAGAAAAACCTTTTTAAATTAATGAACAACGCCGTGTTTGGTAAAACCATGGAAAATATACGAAAACATAGTGTTGTTTAATTGTTGTTAAAGCGGAAGCACTGATTTCTCGACCCGAATTCAAAAGCGTTATAATATTCAATGAAAACTTGGTTGCCGTAGAACTTGAAAAAACCGAAATATATTTTAATAAACCGATATATGTGGGGATGTGTATTTTGGACATTGCCAAAACAACCATATATGATTTTCACTATATCTACATGCTACCAGCTTTTGGAAAGGATTGTACTGTGGCATACACGGATACTGATAGTTTAGTTTATACCATAAAAAATCATGATATTTATGAATCAATACAGCGCGACTGTGACAAGTACTTTGATACCTCAGATTATGCTGAAGATAACATATATAACATTCCGAGGGTAAATAAAAAAGTTTTGGGCATGATGAAAGATGAAAACAGTGGCGAAATAATGACGCATTTTATTGGTCTTAGAGCTAAAATGTATGCTACAAAAGTAGTGGACAACAAGAGTAAAGCCGCAAAAGTGATTAAGAAGGCCAAGGGTGTAAAGCAAAACGTTGTAAAATCAAAAATATTATTTGAAGACTCTGTCGCCTGCCTAAATAACTTTCAAGAGAAGGTGGTTACACAAAATCTTATAAGATCCGAAAAGCATAGACTATACTCTGTAAAACAGACAAAAATTGGGCTGAGTCCCCTGGATGATAAAAGATGTATTTCAAAAGACTCTTATGAAACGTTACCGTGGGGGCACTATAGTATTGAGAGATAACTTAGGTTAACTGTAATTTTAATAATGGTATGTTTGTTGATATTCTGTTTGGTTAGATATTTTTAGTAGTCAACTATATACATATAAATAAAACCTAAATTTAATCTTCGTTTTGCAAGTATATTATAAAATTTGTATAATTAGCTTATATGTTAAGTCTAATATGTTAATGTAAAAATAAATATATATAATAATAGTCATAGTACATGTAATGTGATTTTAATAATCCTACTAAATATTAATAGAACCATATATATAGATATATAAAAATCTTTAAATATTTTTATTCTTAATTGTATTACTATGTAAAAATAAACAAATAAGAAATTATATTGGTGTTCTTACTATGCACCTAGTCCAAGTAGCTAGTACTAAAAAAGAAACAAACGATATATATGTTTATAAAAATAATTGAAATCTTTAAGTTGTGAATATTACGGGGATTTAAACTTATTGACTAGATAGACCCTTAAGTATTATAACCACTTTCAAGTGACCCACTGCTTGGGTGACTAAAATAAAGTCCTGTGACAAGCACCAGATAGCATGTTACAGACTGCTCGATACTTGTGTGTACAATATGATTAGCAACACCTTAACAGTTAGCTGAGAGTCAAACATTTATAGAAAATGTTTGATTCGGTAGCACAAAAAAAGAGTCATGTAAAAATTACCGCCTCGAATGAAATATTCTGTGACATGTCCAAGAAAATGACCACGTTTTCGTCTTATGGAGATTTACATGAAAAAGTGGCCCAGAACCCGTATAGTATATCTACTAAGGCAAGCCTTATAAACCCTATAACATTATTTTTGAGACAACTTTTTTTCGTTGGCCTATGCTATTTGTTATGGTAAACAGCTGATAACTGTCAAAAAGTTATCTCAAAAATTATGATATGGAGTTTAGGAAGCGAAGCCAACGTCAGGCTTTCAATTTTTGGGTTATTGTCTTTGACATGTTTTCCTCGGTTTTATTTTAAAGATGTTGTTTTACACAGTATGAAGGTACCTAAACTAGATACAGGGTGTTAATAAAGTATGTAGCCAAACTTCAGGGGGCGATTCCTGGAGTCATTTTAGGAAGAAAAGTTCAAATAAGCATAGGTCCGAAAATGCATATCCAGCAAGATACAGGGTGTTAAACTTTGAAAAAAAAATTGTTTTTGTAAATATCTTCAACATCTCTCGCTTGATTTCATTGAAAATTGGCAGAGATATTTCTAGTATAAAGGGCCTACTTTGGCTCTAAAGAAGTTGCAATTAGCAAGTCCAGTGGCGTACCAGGCAAATACTTTTTTAAATAAAAATGTACGCCAATGACTTTTTTGACATTTTGGGCGTATTGTCCAACTAAAAATACATCTTTGATGTCTTTTGTCTTATTTTTATTACTTGTTCGGTTTTCCAGATAAAAAAATAAAAAGCATTTTATTTGGAAAAAACATTTTACGTTTAAAAAAAAATACTAAGTCTTTTCTGGGTAATTTTTGTTTACAAAATTTAGGGGAAATTGGAAACTAGTATTTTGTTAAGGTGCAAAAGTCCAAATTAAAATAAATTTATTAAGTCCAGCGGCGTCTAGGTGCACACCTTAACCAATAATAATAAAAATTAAGTGTACGGCAGTAATTTTTTTGCCATTCTTATAAGTTTTCAGACAGCACAACTAAAAATACGACTTTTTAGAAAAAATGGAATGTCGTGGAATGAAAGAAAAACAAAACTGTCAAAATTTGATAAGTCCCATGGTAACAATCAACAATATCGAAAATTTGACAAAGTCCCATTACAACGATAAACATTATCGTTGTAATGGGACTATCGTATCGTATAAGTACGTTTCATTTTTTTACGTGCTAATTAAATGTGTTAATTAATTGATTAATTAGCTCTAAAAGTTACGTATGCTAGAGAATGGTGCAATTTACAAACGCAGAAATGGCAGAAATGCATTTTGTTTATGGGATGGCCCAAGGTATTGCAAGAGAGGCAAGACGTATTTATGCAGAGAGACATCCCAACCGAATTCTACCACACAGACAAACATTTGTAAGAATACATGAACGGTTATGCGAGTCAGGTACGTTTGAGAGGAGGGATGCTGTAGGGAGGCCTGCAGTACTTAGAACGGTGGAGCAATATGAAGCGGTATTTCATGAAATTGAACAAAATCCTGGTACAAGTACGAGAAAAATTGCACGTCAATTAGACATAAATCACGTAACTGTATGGCAAATTTTACGAGATTACCAGCTGTACCCTTACCATCTACAGCGTGTTCAAGCTCTGCTACCTACTGATTTCCCCCAGCGTTTAAACTATTGCACTTGGTTTCTCCAACAACAAGAGGCATCTCCCAGGTTTTTAAGTCAAATATTATTTACGGATGAAGCCTGTTTTTCAAGAACTGCGATTATGAACTTTCATAACAATCATGTCTGGTGTGACGAAAACCCTCATGCTGTAATTGAAGATAATTTTGGGTGGGTTGGTATTGTAAATGACAACCTTATCGGGCCTTTTTTTTTTGCCAATGCGATTAAATGGTGACCACTACCGTTTTTTTTTGGAATTTGAGCTACCAGAGCTTTTAGAAAATGTCCCTTTGGCAGTAAGAGCAGGAATGTGGTTTATGCATGATGGTGCCCCGCCTCATTTTAGCATTGTCGCACGTCAGTTTTTGAATGAACATTACGAAGGACATTGGATTGGTCGAGCGGGTCCACAGTTATGGCCACCAAGATCACCAGACCTAAATCCCTTAGATTTTTTCCTCTGGGGACATTTAAAATCTTTGGTTTACCAAACTCTACTCAACAATGAGAAAGAATTAAGACAAAGGATAGTTAATTCTTGTGATCAAATAAGGCAAACACCGGGAATATTTCAGTGTGCTCGACAATCAATGGTAAGAAGACTTCATTCTTGTATTGAAGTTAATGGAGGACACTTTCAGCAACTTCTGTAGTATAACCTGTTTGATTATGAATTGTAAATGCTTTGATATGCTGAATGAGTCCAGCTTGAGAATAGAAGTAGTGCAGGCATCTGTCACAAACATATTTTGCTTTTTTGCATTTGCTGATTTGATTACTTAGTAGCCTTGAAAGATTTTTTATCCAAACAAAGTGGTAAGTTGGTGGAGAAAGATCGTTAATCTCTTCGTTATCCAAATAAGAATTATTTTGTATCATTAACAAATTAACATGTTCTTCGTTCTTTTCTTCAGAAATGTACGCAGGCAGTACTTTAAAACTGTCTTTATGAAGTTTTTGCAGGCGATACACGTTTATGGAGACATTATTTTGCTTTTCGAATCGGGCAACTTGGTTTAAAGTCATTGGAAATTTTAGACCTTTTAAATTTACCACTTCTTGAGGATGCGGGTAGGATGAGATTCTATTAGAGTTTTTTTCGATAGGGAACATTACTTATACAACAGCCCAGCCAAAACAGAAATTGTCGTCTTTCTTTACGTTCACACATGCATGTTTTTTGGCAATACATTTGGGTATTTCCAAATGGCACCCTGCCCTAATAGGATGATATTTATTAACTCCTATTATAAGATTATTTATTTTTGTAAGTGACCATCCAGATTGATTTTGCTCAAATTCTTCCAAGTCAGTCAAAAGCAAATTTTTAACATTTTTCTTAAACCAGTTTTTTAAATTTGTGTCAATAATCGCATTAGCGGTATTAAAGTGTTTTGTCTCATTTCCAATTTGTCTTTGTTTTGGTATTTGAAAATCTCCACTTAAAATAGTGTTAACTTTTAACATATCCTCTTTTTTTAATGTATTTTCTATTCTTCGTTTAAATAAACTAAAACAATCCTCTAAAAATTGTTTGGGATCCTTATGTTGTAAATTTGTAATCACAGCACTTCTAACTCGGCTTTCAAAAGCTGATTTTAGGTCTTCCCATTGTACGCGATGTTTGGCTGTTTCCTTGGCGCCAATCGCACCACTAAACTTAAGGCTTTTTTGTTTTAAAATGTGCTTGCTGGGGCTCCCTGGTGGTCCAGAAAGGAGAGTTGTCTGGAATTTAACGGTGTCAGGCGTGGACTGTAATTTTAAGGGAATAAGGTCATAGGCTAAGCTGGTACAAGGGATTCTGAAATGGTCTAGTTTACCTTCTAGGTTAGTGTAGCAATAAGCAAATGTATGTAAGGTAAAAATAATGCATTTTCACTTACCATTTTTATACAGGAAGTGGAACTCATGGGAGGACACGCTGTTAAACCGTGCTTTTTGCACCCCACATGAATGTGGTAGGAGAGTCGCTAACACGCGTGTATTATCGTTCGAAGGCGAAACGGTTCTCTCGTCGCGGCAGCAGGTATCGCTGCTGCGTTCATTCTCCCACATGGCGCCCAGTGGCGTCGTTAATCCATAGGCGTAGGAGAAAAGGGAATAAGTAGGAGGGAATGAGATTACGAAGGTCCATATTAAAGGAACTAGGAACCTTAGTAATTCAAAATGCATTTTATGTAAAGTAAATTGATTATAGCAAATTGTAATATTTGCCTTTAAAACCGCGGGAGTTTCAAATGCAAATAACCCAGTAATTTTAAGTACTTAATTAGTTAATTAATACTAAATAAACAAAAAATAGAAAATGCTCTAGTGAATCACCAAATAGCCTAATTCGAACCAATTTGGTAAATTATAGTAAAAAGAACATATTTACAAAAAGGAAGGCGGGACGAACCATTTCCCACCCCCCTGAGAATGCCCAGGGGCATTTCAGAGAGTTTAATTTGTAGGCAGGGCGCATAGTTTTACCAAAGGCCGTTTGTAGGTACCTTTAGTAGTCTTTACAATAGCAACCCGTGGAATATTATCAGAACCTTTAATAAGGTCTTCAATGCGGCCTAGGGGCCAATCCAATGGAGTGGAATTTTCATCTTTGATCAGTACCATAGTACCAATATCAATGGAAGCAAGAGGTTGGTGCCATTTGGCTCGCTGTTGCAAAGTGTGCAAATATTCGCGATGCCAGCGAATCCAAAAATCGCGGTGCATTCTTTGCAACAGTTGCCACCTGGACAGCCTGTTTAACGCAATATCGCAGTAGTTTGGATCGGGTATTGTACCTGGAGGCCTCAAATTTAAAAAATTATTAGGAGTCAAGACCGCCAGATCAGTAGGATCGGTGCTTAAGGCACATAAAGGACGTGAGTTCATTATGGCTTCAACTTGGGTTAAAACCGTATTTAATTCCTCATAGGTGAGTATTTGATTTCCAACTACCCTGTGAAGATGAGTCTTTAAAGATTTAATGTTTGATTCCCAAATGCCTCCCATGTGGGGAGCAGCAGGTGGGTTAAAAGACCAAACTATACCTTCCCCCTTCACGCAATCAGAAAAAATTTGTCGCAAGTATTTTTCAGAGGCCACGAAGTTGGTCCCGCAGTCTGAAGAGATCTTCGAGCATAGTCCTCTTCTAGCTATGAAGCGGCGCAGAGCAGCCAGAAAGGCTTCTGATGTCATATCAGAGACTAACTCTAAATGCACGGCTTTAACAGCGCAACAGATAAATAAACAGACATATGCTTTCATGGTTTTTGCACCTCTGGTCCGACCAAGAGTAATCGTGAACGGACCACAAAAATCTATACCTACATTTTCGAACACCTTTGCTTCGGAAACTCTAAATTTCGGTAGGTTACCCATAGGGGGTTGAAGGGAGTTAGGTTTAGTTTTCCAGCAAGTATGGCAAGAACTTAAAACTTTTCTCACTACCTTTTTAGCAGACAATACCCAGAAGTTTTGCATTAGTAAAAAAGTTGTGGTCTGTATACCACAATGAAGATTGCTGCGATGCAAATCTAAAATCAGTAATTCAGTGAATTTTGCACTAGAAGGCAAAAGAATTGGAAATTTTTTATCGTATGATAAATTTGAATGGCATAAACGGCCTCCAACACGAAGCAAATCGTAGCTTTCATTATGCAAAAATGGACATAATTTTTGAAAAGCTTTTGGAAGCTGTTTCTTATCTTTTAGTAATTCAATTTCTTTTTGGAAAGAAAAAGATTGTACGCATTTCGAAATAAAAAGTAAGCTTTTGTAGTAATCCTGATTTGTAAGGTAATCAGTAGCAAAATTGTATGAGGGATTTTTAAACTTTTGTAACCCTCGCAAAAAGTAAGCAACTATTCTCTTAATTTTAAAAAGAGAACTGTATTTTTCAAACAAGTTGTTTACATAATATTCAACTGTTTGTTCGCAAGTAAAAACGTTAAAAATATTTTTTCGCTGTTCTTCCAAAACTGCATTCCCATCGTAAGTAACTGTCATAAAATCCCAAGTATTTGTAGGTTGGTTTAGAAAAGAAGGCCCTTCTAACCAAAAATAAAATCTTTGTAAATCAGAGGGATACATTTCCCTAGTACCGCAGTCAGCAGGATTTTGTTCAGTAGGAACATAATGCCAAAACTCAGGGCTAATTCTTCCTTGTATATAGGCAGTTCTATTCGAAACAAATGTTTTAAATTTGTGAGGAGATCCCTGAATCCAAGATAAGGTCACTGTGCTATCAGTAAAAGCAAGAATTTTATCAAATTTAATTTTTTCCGAGAACGTTTCTAGTAAAAAATCCATTAATTTAGCCAACAAAACAGCTCCTAAAAGCTCTAGTCTTGGTAAAGTTAGTTTACGACGCAACGGTGCGACTCTAGATTTACTACAAACAAAAAAAACTTTAATGTTTCCATCAGAATAAAAAATTCGAATATAAGCGACAGCACAATAGGCCCGTTCTGAACTATCGCAAAATCCTACTAGCTGGATTTGACTAGCATTAGGCAAAATTATTTGACGAGGAATTTTAACAGAATGCAAAAACTTTAATTCATTTTTAAATTTTTCCCATTTAAAAACAATTTCCGGACTGACAGGGTCGTCCCAGTTTAAGTCTTCTGCCCAGCAGTATTGAACAATTAATTTTAAAATTAAAACTATTGGCGCCAAAAAAGACAGAGGGTCGTAAATGCGGGCCAAATTACTTAAAATTGTTCTTTTAGTGCATGTTTGGAGAGAACAGTCGAAAGTATAAAAAAATTCATCAGTATGAGGGTTCCAATTTAAACCGAGAATTTTCAAAGTTGAATTTTCAGCATCTAAATCGAGAGAAAGAGCCTTCATCGAAATGTGTGACTCAGGAAGATCGGATAGTAACTCGGGACAATTGCTCGCCCATTTACGCAATTCGAATCCACCTCGGCTAAGTAGCTCGATTAATTGATTTTTCATCTCAGTGGCCTTAAAAAAGTCATCACTTCCCGAAATCACATCATCGACAAAAACTGCCTCCTCAATGATTTTTGAGGCAAGAGGAAGGTCCTCATGCTCTCTAGCAAGTTGCAGCAAAGTTCTGATAGCCAAAAAGGGGCTACAAGAGACCCCGAATAAAACTCTATTTATTTCGAAGTCTTGAATAGGCTGGTTAGGATCAAACCTCCAAACTATTCTTTGAAAATTAGTTTGACTAGGGTCAACTAAAATCATCCTGTACATTTGACGGATGTCGCAACAAAAGCAAAATTTATGCAAACGATAAAGTAATAAAATTTTTTGTAAGTCCCTTTGTAAAGGGGGCCCAGTATAAACAGCGTTGTTGAGCGAGATTTTGCCAGGGGCGTGCATGCTCGCATCAAAAACCACCCTCAGGGGGGTGCTAGTAGAATCTTTTTTAAACACCGCATGGTGTGC
The DNA here is from genome assembly GCA_963576565.1 of Aspidapion aeneum. NCBI lineage: Eukaryota > Metazoa > Arthropoda > Insecta > Coleoptera > Brentidae > Aspidapion > Aspidapion aeneum. The sequence continues at coordinate 58,379,595 of OY755043.1, read as the reverse complement.
AATATAAAAATGATTTGAAATTTCGGTCGGCAAAGGTGCAGAAACCGGTTGCATATGATTATTATCTAAATAATCTTGTAAAACAGAGCTGTAGGCAGCATAAAAATCAGGGTTTTGTAGCAATTTCTTCTCAAGGGAGAAAAAACGACGTACGGCAATGGATCGAGTGTCGCCAAAATCTGGAGCAGTAACTTTAAATGGTAAAGATACAATATATCTCCCCTCCTCATTTTTTGAGGTAGTTTTCAAAAAATAATTTTCGCAAAACTCATCTTCGGGGTCAATGGCCTTGACATTAGGTATGTCATCTATTTGCCAAAATCGTTGTAGATTTTTATCTAAATTGACAAAAGAATCGTTCATTGACGTAGTAAAAAATGTTTTAATTTGATTTGTAGTTGAAGGTGAAAGTGAAAGATTGCCCATTATTCCCCAACCAAAAATAGTATTAATGCAGACGGGGTTGTTGGGTCCCGTAGACAAACGACCATCTAGCAAAATGTAAGGGTACACATCGCCGCCCAACAATAAATCAATTTTATCGCTTTTATTAAAGCCTGGGTCAGCTAGTGCTAAGTTGGCGAGAAAAGGAAAACTTTTAATCGAAAATGAGGAATGAGGTAAATCACTACAAATTTTATCGAGTATTATCGCATCAAAATTAAAAACAAAATTATTATCACGCAAAGAGGATATATTGCAATTAATTCCAGATTTTGCCGAAGTTGTCATTCGATCTAAGCTTTGTAGAGTCATGGCGATATTAAATTTAGGAAGGCCCAAACTATCAGCACATGACTTAGATATAAATGAAGATTGAGCACCAGAGTCACAGATGGCGCGCACTGTGTGCCAATTTTGAAAAACATCCTGTATTTGTATTAAAGCGGTACAGAGAAGTACTTCGCGATCATTTAAAGACATACCAGTAACAATGGTGTTAGTGGTTCTATTAAATTCGGTAGCCACGGGGCTCCTCGGGGGTTGCACTGCAGAAGTAGAGGGGCTACTCGCAGAACTAGGTGTAGAATTAATAGGAAAAAAATGTAAGAGACTGTGATGAAATTGGCCACAATGTAAACATCTTTTTTCTGATTTGCATTGCTGGGGTAAATTATGCTTTGAGGCCAAACAGTTGACACACGCTTTATGTTGTTTAACAATCTCAAAACGTTGCTGGGGAGTTTTCGCCAAAAAATTAGGACATCTGTATATTATATGATCGCCACTTTTACAGAGAAAACAAAAATTTTGAGGGTTTGGAGTATTATTTAAGCCACTTTGGCCATTTGGAGACTGGGAGGCATTTTTGGAGGCTCTCTGAGTATTAGCAAACAAAGCAGATCGATTTTGAAACTTTGCTTGATTTTTCTGACTTGAAATTGACAAATCTTTATTTTTTAAGTAATCTTGAGTTTGTTGTATTTGTTCCAACGCAATGCAATGGCTAGAAACAAAAGCACGAATTTTATCATAAGAGGGGATCTCATTGGAGCAATAATTTTGCTCAAATGCCTTGCGCGTGGTTGGGTCCAACCTATCCAAGAGCATTTGTGCCATAATATAATCCCAAAACTCCGTTTTAAAACCCATGACTTTTAAAGCACTTAAGTTTTTCGAAAAACAATCAAGCAAATTCCTCAAATTCGTAGCATTCTCTTTAGTAAGAGGAGAGAAGCCTTCAATTGCCTTCCAGTGAAGGTAAGCTTGTAATCGTTTATTTGTATACCTATCCACCAAGGTGTGGTAGGCATTTAAATAATTTTCAGCAAGGATAGGAATGTCAGAAATGACATCCAGGGCAGGGCCCTTTAAATTAGAAAAAAGCAAATTGAATTTTTCAAAGTTTCCCAGCGACCTATTATTGTGCACGGTAGCATTAAAGGCTTGCAAAAAGGTTGGAAACTCCTTAAATTCCCCTTGAAAAAGAGGTATTTTTATCCTAGGCAGTAAACCATGCTGGTCTGTGGAGGCACAGGGACTGCCCATGGGATTTATCGTACTGCTCAAAAGCCCTCCATCTTCAAAGGGTAGTTCGAAAAGTTCGTAAAATATAGTGGAAATCTCGTCACAGCGTTTGCAAAAGTCCATAAACACTTTGTTTTCTACTACTAAGCGATCCTCATCAGAGGCTACCAACGTCAACAAAGTATTATGGTGCTTTTCAAAATCTTTTTTGATTTTTGACAATGTCCGAAATTTGACTTTAAAGCCGCTGTGATAGGCAGGGTCATTTTTTGCGAGGGTCGCGGATTCAATGATCAAATTTAGCTGTGAAATCGCACTATAGCGCAAGGCTTTAGCCTTTAAAATTTTATCCGAACTAGACATGATTTAAAAAAAAATCCAAAAAATAATTGACAAAAATTAGGTAAACTGAAAAAAAAATCAAAATTTGGACACCCTGTATAAATATTAATGTCCTACGTTTAATTACAATAATCAAACTATAAGCGCACAAAAGTAAAGAAAATACCCGATGCAAACTAATGATAACAAAAAAACTTGTGTATAAGTTTTTTTATCTTCGCCTCGCGAATTCAAATAAGTAGGTACCTATATGTATTAAATTTAAAAATAAATACCTACAAATCAAAAGCATTTAATTTGGTAAAACTATTTATCTGCCTTTACACGAAAACAAATTCTCAAGTTAAGAATTAAATTTCCTTCAAAATTTATTATGCACGCAAAAAATGGATACAATCATAGCCATTTGCAGACAGATATTATAATAGTAAATTAGAAATAGATATATTCATAGCAATTTTTACGCAAAAACGAATATAGTAAAGCATCCGCAATCGGATATAGTCATAGCAATTTGCAATAAGCAAAAATGAATATGGCAATTTGGAGATTTTTTTCGAGCAAATTGGATATAATTATAGCAATCCACAAATGTGAAGGCACAACGGCTAAAATAATAGCACTTTGCAGACACTATTTTAAACTATTTCCAGTGACAAACAAAAAAACACCCAAATTCCATACGGTTTTTTTTTTTACAAAAAAGAAACGAAAAAACTTGATTTATTCGAAACAAAAAAAAAGCATAGTAGTTTACAGATTTTATCTGTGTTTGGTTTTTCGCATGAAAAGGCTAAATTTATTGTTAAAAATATTTAATTTTTACACAAAAAAAATCGCAAAATGTATTTTAGAAACCTAGGGGTTTTCTAAAGTAGGCATGTAAGAAAAACAAGGGTTTTTCTTGCATTTGTTTTTACACAAAAAAAAATCGCAAAATGTATTTTAGAAACCTAGGGGTTTTCTAAAGTAGGCATGTAAGAAAAACAAGGGTTTTTCTTGCATTTGAAACCAGTAAAAAAGGCATTTAGGAAAAACAAGGGTTTTTCTTGCATTTGAAACCAGTAAAAAAAAACTAACCTAAAAAGGCAAAAAAACGATTCCAGAAATCCGGTTCGAAGGACCAAAAATGGGGCTCCCTGGTGGTCCAGAAAGGAGAGTTGTCTGGAATTTAACGGTGTCAGGCGTGGACTGTAATTTTAAGGGAATAAGGTCATAGGCTAAGCTGGTACAAGGGATTCTGAAATGGTCTAGTTTACCTTCTAGGTTAGTGTAGCAATAAGCAAATGTATGTAAGGTAAAAATAATGCATTTTCACTTACCATTTTTATACAGGAAGTGGAACTCATGGGAGGACACGCTGTTAAACCGTGCTTTTTGCACCCCACATGAATGTGGTAGGAGAGTCGCTAACACGCGTGTATTATCGTTCGAAGGCGAAACGGTTCTCTCGTCGCGGCAGCAGGTATCGCTGCTGCGTTCATTCTCCCACATGGCGCCCAGTGGCGTCGTTAATCCATAGGCGTAGGAGAAAAGGGAATAAGTAGGAGGGAATGAGATTACGAAGGTCCATATTAAAGGAACTAGGAACCTTAGTAATTCAAAATGCATTTTATGTAAAGTAAATTGATTATAGCAAATTGTAATATTTGCCTTTAAAACCGCGGGAGTTTCAAATGCAAATAACCCAGTAATTTTAAGTACTTAATTAGTTAATTAATACTAAATAAACAAAAAATAGAAAATGCTCTAGTGAATCACCAAATAGCCTAATTCGAACCAATTTGGTAAATTATAGTAAAAAGAACATATTTACAAAAAGGAAGGCGGGACGAACCACTTGCAATGTTTAATAATGAAACATTTTTATCCATATCTTCTACCATACCAAGCTGCCACATAATTTTATAAACCAATTTCGTTGCAAAACTCATTTTATTTTTTTGAATAGCACCAACTTTACTAAAACACTGTGTTGATAGAACTCAATAATGCACTTTCCTTGAAAAGTTATACCTAACTGACTGCAGTTCAACACGCTCCGCCCTTTTATAAGTGCTTGTCAGATACACGTTAATACTTGCCGAAAACAGGTTTATACTTGTTAGAAATCAGGTTGCTGTTTTATCCCAATACATTTAGCCCAAAGTGGTTAGTAAATGATGCAAACTTTAATACCAACAATCATCAAATATATGTTTTTTTTTTGTTAATTAGCAGACATAGTACAAGTTTCCATTAATTTTTATTTGTTTTGTTTGCTTCCTTTAGATATTTTCTACAGGAGCTTAAAAAGGACGTCCACCTTGAGTAGTAATACCTTTACCATCGGGTACATATTTTTAGCCCTTTGAGTACCATCTTTCCCCCTTTGAGTCTCAAATTTCCACCCATCAAGTATCAAATTTATTCTCTTTGAGTGCCAACCAATCGAACCGAACCCCCTTCGAGACTCTACTTTGCCCCCTGCGAATACCAACTTCCTCTTCTTCGGGTATCAACTTTCCCCTCTTCGCGCCTCAACTTCCCCCCCTCCCCTTCGAGTCTCAACTTTTCACCAATCGTGTGTCAAGTTCCTTCTCTTCGAGGTACAACTTTGCCCCGCTTCAGATACCAACTTTCCCCCCTTTGGTAGCAACTTTTATTCCTTCGAGTACCCACTTTACCCCCTTCGAGTACCAACTTTTCATCAATCGTTTGTTAAGTTTCTTCTCTTCGAGGCACAACTTTTCCTTCTTCGAGTATCGGCTTTTCCTTTTTTGAGTACCCAACAATTTTCTTCCCTTCAAGTATTAACTTCCCACTTCGAGTCTTAAGTTTCCCCCTTCGTGTCTTAACTTTCCCCCCTTTGAGTTCCAACTTTTTCTTCTTCGAGTATCAACTTTCCCCCCTTCGAGTCATAACTTTCATGCCTTCGAGTGCTAACTCTCTCTGTTTCTTTTTATCATATATATTTTTTATTTTTCGCATGTAAACACCTTTAACTAATGTTTATTTTATTTACTATTGGGGTCTTGGAAAGGACAATCATACAATTTTGAGAATATATTTTGTTAGCCAAACTTTACTTGATTATATTATTTACTGTTAAGCTCTAACTTAAACTGATTCAGTCTTCTATTTTTAAAATTTAGAGGGAAAAAACTTCTATGCGACCTATTTTCATTTAATTTTGCATATTTTTTAAATACATCATAAATAATGTGCTGATTTTTCTTTACGTATAGCTATCAATTTTGTGTATGACTTTACAGTTTGTTTAACTTTTGAGGATTTTAAACAGTACTAGACGAATAAATCGGTAGCCTGTAATAATAAATAATAAATGGCTAAGATCAATCGACAAGTGACATGAGCAGCGACCGGTGTCATTTTTAAAAGTTTTGTGTTATTTTTATTTAAGTTTAATCATCCTACTTTAAAAAAATTTGTGATTTTTTTATGTTTTTTAGTAATAGACGATATATTAGTACTCAACCAGTAACAGATGACGAATCGACCAGTGATTTTTAAATTAAAACACCCTTATTTATTTTTTCACTAGTTTTTAAACATTTTTAGTAACTAACAAGTAATAACGTCATACGAGGCCTTGCAGAAGTGACATATTTGTTAGATGTTTCTATTCTTTGTAAAATCTTTATTATAATGCGTTTTACGATTGATTTAATTTTTACTATTCTGTCGATAATTTAATACTTGTTTCATTATACATTTTTAAAGAATGTTTTCTGCTTTGCGTTACTATATTTTAATATTTGCCTAAAAAATAGTTCCCCCCTTGTTATATTTTTACAGGTTTACAATTTACCAAACTTGATACGGCAACTTAGTCAATATTTTAGAATTTAGAATGATATTATTGATCCATTTGTTCAGAACAAATAATCGGTTTTAAGCCTATAGAATCTTTTTAGCATAGCCCTCTAATTTTTCTTTATCAAATCACCTAAAACTTAAAAACTAACATATTTTTGTTTTATATTTCATTAATTTATTTAATTTATTGGGTAGTATGTAAGTACGTTATGGTCTATCTAACCAGTAATATATTACGGTTTTTCTTGCGCCTGCGCACTCACTAGTATTTTCACGATCGTTGTAAGTATTTTTTGTATGTGTTTTTCGTGGATTCCAAGTATATAAAATATACATAAAATCATGATGATTACTGATAGAAACGAGAGCGAGAATGATCAATGTGTTGCATGTTTGATGTTTCCGCGATCTAGAATTTTTTTTTATCCTGAACGTTATCTTTGACACGTGTTTTTGCGTTTTATCAAAGTAACTGCCAATTCTACAAAAAGTTCACAAGATACAAAAGATATGTAATAACAAGTTGTGCATCCATCCATATGTAGATCACAGTTTTACCACAAGTTGTATGATATTTACAAGAAAGTAGAGGTAGCACATTCGGTAACGCAATTTTGCCATGACAAAGGAATGCTGGCACAAGTTGGAGGAGTGATAGTTTTGGCGCAATAATAATTTAAACTGGTCTTTTTTGTCAGTAAAGAAATCGGATTAAATAACGTGGATAATTATTATTACCATTATAATTAGCATTTATGTCACAAAAAAATATTTAATACTAAGCATACCTATGTAATGTATGTTTATAATTTTAAATACACATAAATCATGCCAAAAATAAGAAATTATTTGTATTTTGGGCAATGATGAGACACAAACTAATTACTATTTCCAAAAGATAGTGTTTGTGAAGGATTAGTCTACTTTAACTTTAAATAAGTCTTACACCTAATTTTAGATAGATAGATAGATATTTTATGAGGAGTTTCTGCATCTAAACACGAAATAATTAGACAGATCGACCGACAGAATGACCAACACAACAACTACAACAAAGGCGAGGTAGCGATTCAGAGACGAAGTGGGGGACCCTTATTTTAAGGGTCGACCAATAGAAAAGCAAGCTCCCCTCGAAGGGGGTGGGGGGAGAGGGGGGTCAACATGGCCGTCGACCATTGGTTGGATGGTTTTGAAGAGGCCGTATAAACTACATGGTATCTTCGTCCGTCCTTTACTTTTGCATTCCCCTTGCTTTATCTTCCTCTTTGTTACCTACATAGGTGTTTTGCAGCGTGAATTATTGATCGCACAAAAGGTTCGTAAAGACGCTATATCTTGACGCGTTTCTCTTTGTGCTGTTTCTCCGTCTCCCGTATAGCGATAAAGGGGCAAGACACTGCTGGCCATTTACGAAGAATGGAATGCGGTGTTAGCTCCCGCTAAATTTCGCGGTTGTTTGTGTATTTTTAAAACCACACAATTGTATGAAGGACAGAGTGCATTTGCGCATTTTGGACATGCGCACCAACAACCGCAGAGATCCTTTGTCAATCGCCTCGAGAAATGGCGTGTTAATTTCGTTCTCCAACTATTTAAAATTTCTACACCTCAAAGTGCTCGATTTTGGTGTACTGAAGCATAGAACTAGAAACTTCAGCCCTTCAGCTACGTGGTGGCATCATTAGATCCAATCAGGGGCCCCTTAAAACGTGGAGAAAGTGGCTGCAAACTGGTGAGTGCATTTGTATCTGATTGCCGTTGTGTGGTTCCAACAATTAACCTATGAACCTTATTAATTATTTCGTAATTCATATCAATATATTTATGTTTGCTCGCGCTTCATTTAATTAAAATATTTACAGTCCATTGCAGTTATCGTTTTTCTTACTGCGGGCGTAACATAAGTGTTCCTTTCGAGCCGAATTATTTTAAATTAAATCCATACGACGGTATTAATAGGTCGGCCATTATTTTCACGCCGAAAACAAGGCGACCTTGTTTTTTTCGCATCGTATTGAAACAAGAGAAAGTCGTGTTCGCACCGAAGGTCGGTGTGGTGTCGGCAGTACCTGTTTTCGCGTACCGCGTGGTATAAACAAACCACGAGAAGGAATCAAAACAAACAAAACAAATGTTCAGTGTGTTAGGGGTGTTCCATATCATTTCGATATTTAGAACAATTTTCATCAATTGCGATAAATTAGTGCGTATTTTCGACAATTCGTCATTTTTCTATTTCAGAAGCATTAATTTAGCGTTAATTGTATATTTACCGACAATTTCGTCTTTCAAAGGTAAAATCATGTCTGTCAAAAAAGCCGTGCAAAAACGCAAGGGTTTTTTATCTGCGATAACCGAGTGTTATATGTTTTCACAAATCGCGGCATCGGATGAAAGAGCGAGAAACGAGTTTCAAGTGAGGTATTCCGATTTGGATGAAACCTTCGATAAATGCATGCTGGCACATAATGACGTCATTATGTTGATAGACGACTCGGACGACGAGAAGTTTAAAACGCAGGATGCGATCCTTTCAGAAGCTCGTAAATATTTTTATGCGTGTAAGGGGGTTTACTCTAAAATATATCCGGTTGAGGCCCCAACCCTTTCGGGATCATATGTTCGACAAAACGAATCTGGAACTCCAAAACTCAGAGTTAGATATTCCCATATTTCGAGGTGATAAAAAATTATGGCCAAGCTTTTTCGATCTTTTTAATAACATTATAGATCAAAATCAAAGTCTAAGTAACGCTAATCCCGAAAAATGTGGGGCTGAGGGTGGTCGAAAGTGCCATTCAATGTGTTCCTTTTCAGCAGATTTTTTAAAAATCTCCCGCAATTGTTTATCTGCAGCCGTGAAGCAAGTTGCATTGTCTGACACTATCCGGGAAACTCTTCCTCTACGTGAGGTAAACCTACGAAATGCACTCATAAATGCTTCACAAGATAAATCTGAAACGATCTCTAGATGCATTGCGCAAGTGGCGAAGCACTTAAAAATGCACACGTACGACTTGGTCGTTTTTGGGTTTCGTGTTTTAGATAAAGCGGTAGTAAAAAACCCTGCATAGTCTATTCCAATACAGCTAAAGGGTTTTATTTGAGATACCCGTAGAACAGGTAGATTGCCCATAGGGCCTGGTTGATAAGGTTTTGGATTAAGGATCCAGCAATTTTTACAATTTGATAGCACTGACGTGATAGCACGCCTAGGTGACAAGATCCAAAATCGCTGCATAAGCAAAAATAATAAAGTTTGCCTTCCTGGATGAAGGTAGATAGTATGAAAATGGTCGATAATTAATTTTGTAAGAAGGTGATCGCGTGGAAGAATTGCTGGGTGTTTTTGATCATAATGTAATTTAGCATTTATTAAGCGGCCTCCAACACGAAGAATACCATTTTTATCCAAGAAAGCTCCTAATTTTCTTAAATATTTAGCAGGACTTTTATTTGCAGTAATATTTGCTATGTCCTCGGCAAAAACCTTGTGCTGAACAAACTTTGTTAAAGAAAAAAGAGCATTATCCAACTCTGAGATTGTGAGATTTTCACTAAATTTTACCTCAAGAGGAACCGTTTTTTGACGTAAGAGTTTCACAAATCGGAGAATATATGCAACAATTCTTTGCAGTTGTGGTAGAGATGAAAATTTTTCAATTAAGCGGTCAAAGCAGTTAGAATCTTCAGTAAATGTAGCGAAAGATAGATAATTACGCTCCTCCGAGGAAGCCAATTCTTTGTCTAATTTAATTTCGATTGATTTAGGCCAATTTTCTTTTGGTTCTTCAAGCCATTTTGGACCTGTAAACCAGCTACTTGAACTAAGTAAATCGCGCGGAAAAAGCGACCTTGACGTGCAGTCACTCCGGTTATCTTCAGAAGTCACGTGATACCACGCAGAAGGTGCTACATTTTCCTGAATTCTAGAAACTCTGTTAGAAACAAATGTTTTCCATTTGTAAGGTGGACTTTTGATCCAATACAAAGCGATAGTGGAATCAGACCACGCGTAGATATTTTGAACTTGTAAGTTATTTTTGAAAACGTCAGTTGCATACGAAATTAACTTAGAAAGCATGAGAGCAGACTCAAGTTCTAATCGCGGAATTGATAAATTCTTTCTAATGGGAGCTACTTTAGTTTTACCCATAACAAAAAATATTTTGACTACCCGAATCATCAGAAAATCGTAAATAAATAATGCAAGCCATTGCTTTCTGTGATGCGTCACAAAAACCAAGAAGATCGCACTCTTTATTAATTTTATTTAAAGTAATTTGATGCGGTATTTCAAGTTGCGATAAAAGCGGTAATTGATCCCTAAACTGTGTCCATCGTTCGATGGTATCGACACACGGGGTTGCGTCCCAATCCAAACCTTCCATCCACAACGTTTGAATCATTAATTTAGCAAAAAGTGTGACGGGTGCCAGAAATCCAAGGGGATCGAAAATCCTGGCACTCAGGCTTAGGATAGCGCGTTTTGTACACGAAGTGGCGCTTATATTTTGAACAGAATAATTAAAAAAGTCGTTTGACGGTTGCCAGCGTAGACCTAAGATTTTAATGGTAGTCGCGTCAATGTCAAACTCTGAGGGATTGAGTTGGATATGTGTTTCAGGTAGCTCAGCTAAAAATTCAGGACTATTGCTACTCCATTTACGCAACTCAAATCCACCGGATGCCAGACATTTTATTAAATCGTCGCGGATTAATTTCGCTTCTGCAAGGGAAAAGCTTCCGCTGGCACAATCGTCTATATAAATGTCAGTTTTTAAAACCTCAGAAGCTTTTGGGTAATTCAATTTTTCATCTTCTGAAAGTTGCATTATTACACGATTGGCCAAAAATGGAGAACTTGATAAACCAAAAATCATTCTTTTCCACCTATACTCTTTGATAGGTTCATTTGGCGAAAAGCGCCATAAAATTCTTTGAAAATCGCGGTGCTTGGGATCAATTAGAATTTGATTAAACATTCCCTTAATGTCACAAGTAAAAACGACTGGATAAATCCGAAAATTAAGCAAAATTTTTACTATGTCGTGCTGCAGTTTTTTACCTACTAAGAGAGTGTCATTTAAGGATAGATTTTGATTTGAAATTTTCATTGAAGCATCATAAACAATTCGAATAGATTCGCCCTTTTTTACGAAATGATGGGGTATAATATATGAACTTATTGGATTCGCGGTTTTAGGAACTTCCTCCATGTAGTCTAAATCTAAATATTCACGAATTATATCGGAATATTTTTTATAAATATCTGAATTTGATAAAAGTCTTTTTTCAAGCATGTAAAAACGACGCAAAGCGGGTGCACGAGACTCATTCTTAGGAAAATAAGGTTCTAAGTCGTTTTTAAAAGGTAATTGTACTTGATAGCGGCCGGAATCAACGCGAGTATGAGTTTTGCAAAATATTTTTTCTGCCAAGTTTTCTTCCGGAGAGTTAAATGGTAGTTCTGGTAGTTCTTCCAACTCCCAGAATTTTTGCATTGTCTTTTCTAGAGACAGCGTATTGTTTTCTGCATGTAAAAAAAAAAGAGTTCGTACACGTCCCGATTTGTCCAATGTTCCCGGAAAGTACCCAACCGAATGAAGTTAGCATTGCTACAGGTTCGTTTGATTTGCCGGTCAAGCGGCCATTTTGTAAAATATAAGGATACAAATTTGCGCCTACTAGAAGGTCGATCGATGAAGGTTTAAACCAGTTAGGATCGGAAAGCTCAATCTGTGAAATGTGCGGCCAAGAAGCTGGATGAATAGTGGCTGACGGTAAAAATGGACAAAGATTAGGCAAGATAATCGCGTCTGTGCAAAAGATGGGTGTAGTTTTGTCGACTGGTTTAAGGGTGCAGGTAACCCCCCCTTTTGAGGTACGTTCAGACATTTGTCCAAGACCATATATAGACAACGAACAATCAAACTTCTTGAGTCCTTGTTTGTTAGCGAACGATTCTGATATATAAGTTAACTGAGATCCTCCGTCCAGGAGCATTCGTATTTTATGATAGCTTCCATATTGGTCACGAATTTCAGCAATTGCTGTTGATAATAAAGTAGTTTTATTGCAAGCACTTAGCCCATAATAGCTGGGAGAAGAATTTTGCGGAATTTGATTTTCTAAATTGATATTTTGAATATCATTTGAAATATGATTTTGCGAATTGGGCATTGGTGATGAATCAGTTGGGTTATTTGCGCGTTCTAGGTGAATCAAACTATTATTGTTTAGAGAACAGAAACGACATACACGCGGAGAATTACAATTTTTGAATCTGTGCCTGGAGCTAAGACAGTTGGTACACCAACCTTTTTGTCGAACAAAGTTGAAGCGATCTTGTACAGACTTATTTTGAAAACTTTGGCACCGATAAATAAGATGATCAGTTTTATGGCAGAAGGAGCAGAAATTTTGCGTATTATTATTTTGCGTATTATTATTATGCGTATTATTATTTGAAGTAAAAAATGCATTTGAACGATATTTTTGCGTGGAGTTTTGATTAGAAAATGGCGGTTTTGATTTTTTGTATTATGATTCTGAAGCAATTCCGCTGGATTTAACGTTTGTTGTGGATACAGAAAATTCTATAGCGTCGAGAGTGTTACACTGGTTGAGAACGAATTGTTTTAAAGTTTCAAACTTTGGAATGTGCTTTCCCGCTCTATGTTCTTCCATTTCAAAACGAGTAATAGTCTCTTTATCTAGATGTTTAGAAAACATGAAGAATAACAAGAAATCCCATTCTGAAACTGGAAAATTCATAGTTTTTAGAGAAGAAAGATTTTCTGTAAATGTATCCACTAATGTACGTAGCGGTTTAGAATCTTTAGAGTTTGAGAGGTAGGGTGCATTATCTAGTGCTTGAAGGTGAGAAAAAGCGATTAATCTCGGTACATCGTAACGATCAATTAACGATTGATAAGCACTATTATAATTTTCTGCGGATAGAGTACATTGAACAAGAGCCAAAGGTGAACCTTCAAGAGCAGATAGCAAATGGTTAAACTTTTCTATATCTGAAAGATCAGAATTTTCATGCACTAGGGATTTATACATATCATGAAAGTATCTAAACGACTTTAGGTCACCGGAAAATGTCGGAATATCTATTTTAGGTAACCTAACATTATTAGTTTTTCGAGGAATAGATTGCGTGGGAGGAACCTCATTGTCCTCCAGGTATTCATAATGTGAACGCACAAAAGAAGCATTAAATTGGAACTCCGTGCGAATAGCCTCTTCAGCAGTAATGTCCTCGCCTCCCGTGATCGCAGCCAAAGTAAGAATACCCTGATGATTTTTTCTAAAATCTGCTTCTATCTGGTCAAAATGAATGCACATTGACTTAAATTGTCTTTTTGATTGTAAATCATTTTTAATGCGGCCGGCAAAGTCTTTTAACTCCGTCATTTGGTTACACGCCATAGTGCGTATGGCTTTGTGTTGTTTAATCTTAGCGGCGTTCGACATATTTATAGCTATTCAAAAAACTGTCAAGGAACTGTTTAAATATGTACCTTTAGTCAACGTGTATGTAAGCCTTTAATTTCTGTAGAACATGTTCTATTATCTAAATTGAAAACAAATAAAAAACCTAAACAAAGTTCAATAAATCTTGTTTGTTTTGAAAATTCTAGGAAACCCCCTAAAGAATTAGGAATACACCGCAAAAATCTTGTAAATCGGAATGCCCGACAAAAAAAACAGTTTTTTGTTGCGCGCCGAGTGCAACCTTGAATTTATTGGGCGAAAATAATAAAACTTATCAAAATGAGCATAACATAGAAAGCGGGTAATTTTAATTATTGTGAAAATAATTTGCTTTAATTAGCGCGGTTTTGGTTTTAAAACCTTTATTTTTTAAGCAATTCGGCTCGATAAGGACCATATGCACTAGCATACGGTATACTACCAATTTTTTTTGAAATATTAATTTGCGGAACGATTTAATTAAAATAAGAAATGCGGGAAATTGAGCAAGCACTTACCATTGGTATCGTCTTCTCGGGGTAGTATCCATCAGCTAGTCAAAATTGCGGGTAATTGCGGGTTTGTTTCGAGCGTATAAAGGCACTTTTTTCAGTTTTTATTTAAACTCCACTTGTCCGTTTTTTTTCTAGTTTTTGACAAGTGTCTCCGTCATTTTCTGACGGTTTTCTGCCTCATATTCTTGACGCATGAGGGCACTTCTCTTGCAAGCTCAAGTCCATATATTTGGATTTTTTGATGAATGCGCGAGATTGTAAAGGTTTACGCGACGTGACAAGAAAATAAAGGTTTCATTATAAAAATATATGAATATTTAATTATTACCTAAAATAACCCAATAAAAATAAAGAAAATAATTCCTTTGATAGGAAATGCAAAATTAAACGAAAACATAATTCAAAGAATACTTATAAACTAATTTTGAGGGTGAAGCCCGAACAAGCCTACCTATCAAAATTCAAATTCTATGCGAAATCAGTTTGGGCAAAAGCCTACCTATAAATCATCCAATTCGCCTTTTATAGGACTGGCTGGCACCTCAACTAATTCAAGTACGGGAATAAAATGTTTCCGGTGTAATCAAGGTCACGTGCTTTCGAAATGTCAAACATTTCTTGATCTCTCACCTATCGATCGCCTATCTTTCGTCAAGCAGAAAAAATTATGTCTAGCGTGTTTTCATCCCTTGCATGGGGTAGATACGTGCAAATCCAAATATTCATGCAGGACTTGCAATAGTAAAAGGCACCACACTTTAACTCATATCTTAGAAACTAATCAAGAGTCTGGAAGCCAAGATACTAGTCCTGTCATTCACACACCACCTGTCAATAATCTTCATGTGTCATTAAATACCTCAGGACCTTCAGGTACCTTTCTTTTATGCACCGCCATAATAGATGTTATGGACGGTTGCGGAAATTTTCAACCTGTAAGGGCATTGCTTGATTCTGGATCACAGACAGGATTCATCAGTGAAAAGTGTATTCAGCGTCTTAATCTTCCTAGGCGAAGTTACATCACTGAAATATTCGGATTAAATCAGATGTCTTCTTTTACTTCCAAAGGGCTCGTTCAATGTCACATTAAGCCACAAGGACAGGTCGCTCCTTTACTTAATTTCGAAGCAATTGTCGTTCCACAATTATGTTCCAATATGCCTACATTCACTTTGAACGATAATCAGTGGAAACACTTAAAACCTTAAACTTGCCGACACATCTTATTTCAAATCTAGACCTGTGGACCTAGTTATTGGTTGCGAGCTATTCGCACAGATATTCAAGGAGGGCAGGGTTCTTGGACAAATAGGGCAACCTTCAGCCCTTGAAACTATCTTTGGTTGGGTCGTCATGGGAAAAGTTGATGAAGTAGGTAGTCTTACGGAACGAACCAGTTGTTTTTTAACGAGTCATTCACCTCCTTTAGAGGTCATTCTCCCTAGGTTTTGGGAAATCGAACATTTGCCTAAAAAACAAATCTTATCAAAGGAAGAAAAACAAGCAGAATCAATTTTTACTGCGAGTGTAGTACGGCGACCGAGCGGTAGATTCATGGTAGATCTTCCGTTTAAAGATAAAATAAACCCTGACCTAGGAAATACTTATCCGCAAGCTTATCGTAGATTTTTACTTCTAGAAAATAGAATAATCAAAAATCCTGATCTGTACACTGCCTATTCAAGTTTCATGCAAGACTATATCGATTCTAATCATATGAATTTAGTTTTATCTAGTTAACCAAAAGTCGACGTATCGTGTTTTTTAGCACATCATTGCGTATTAAAGCCGGAAAGCTTAAGTACAAAATTAAGGGTAGTCTGGGATTGTTCGGCAGTCACCCCAAAAAATATTAGTCTCAATGATACGTTGTTATCGGGACCGAAACTTCAAAAAGATATTGCTTCTTTACTCCTTACGTTTCGTCTTAATCCTATTGCCTACATTGCTGACATCAAACAGATGTTCCGTCAAGTCCTTATCAATCCTTATCACCGTCCTTATCAAAGGATATTGTGGAGGTTTTCTCCACATGACCCACTTTTAGTGTGGGAACTTTCTACTGTCACTTTTGGCATGACATGCTCACCGTTTCTAGCCATGCGTACCTTAAATGAGCTGGCAGAGAGAGAAAAGGAACGTTTTCCTATGGCGAGTACTGTTCTAAAAACGTCAATCTATATCGACGATATCTTGGGAACTAGCCCTTCGCTTTCTGAAGCTCTTTCCCTTCAAACGGAACTCAATGATTTGTTGAAGTCGGGAGGATTTGAACTTAAAAAATGGGCAAGCAATTGGCAACATTGCCAGAGTCCGATCGTCAAATGCCTCTCTCTTTCGACAAGGAGGAACCCCACTTTCTCAAAGTTTTAGGACTTCAATGGCATTCAAAAAACGACATTTTTTCTTATCAATGCCGAATGAAGGACAAACCCCTAACCAAACGTGCTATTTTATCTATCATAGGAACAATCTTCGATCCCTTAGGTTTTCTTTGTCCCTTGTTGCTACAAGCAAAATTTATTTTGCAACAGTTGTGGATATCATCGACTTTTGGAACAAACTTCGTTCTGAATTCCCGCTTCTTTCCAATTTTCAATTACCCCGACAAATCAAACTGTCAAAAACCAATACCTGTCAAATCATCGACTTCTGTGACGCTTCAATTCGAGGCTACGCAGGCGTCGTATATTTTCGTGTAGAAGAGGAAAATAATATATCTGTTTCTCTCATATCTGCAAAATCTAGGGTCGCGCCTATAAAGTCACAAACTTTGGCTAGGCTAGAACTCCTAGGCGCATTTCTTTTAAGCGAATTAATTGACTTCGTTTTATCTAGCTATGAAGGAAAAATAACTTTTACAAATATCGTTACTTTCTGCGATTCGCAAGTCGTATTGCACTGGCTTTCATCCCCTCCTAATCGCTGGCAAACCTTTGTTGGAAATCGAGTCAGTAGAATCCAAGAAATCATTCCCTCAAACTCATGGCGCTACATTCCTTCTGCTTTAAATGCAGCCGATATTGCGTCACGAGGGGCCACCCCTTCACAGCTCATGTCACATGACATGTGGTGGAACGCACCGTCGTTTTTGTGGTCTCCCGAAAACGAATGGCCCGATTTTCATAAATTAAAAATGCCGATTGATTTCGGAGATATTAATCTGGTGGAAAAGCCAAGGGTCTGTTGCAATGCGATAATTGATGTCAACTTCTTAGATCAGCTTCTTATCAAATATTCATCTATATCAAAAATTCAACGTATCATTTGTTATGTCCTTCGAATAGTTAACCTTTTTCAAAACCATTCCTATCAAAAACCCACTAAGCCACCGGACCAAAAAATTATTTTTGAAAATATTGTTTTTCCTACCACCGGTGAGATGCAAAGTGCGTTATACCTTCTTATCAAACGCGTGCAAGGTTCTTGTTTTTCTGAGCTTTTTTCCGCGATATCTAAGGATGAACCAATACCGAAACCTTTACGAAAACTTTCACCTTTTCTTGATGAAAATAATATCATTAGAGTCGGTGGCAGATTACAAAAATCTGACCTTTTGTCTTATTCTGCAAAACTTACTTTCGAGTAACCATCGTTTAACTACTCTTCTTATCGAGTCCGCTCATCGACAATACCTTCATCCTGGGTTTAAAACATTACATAATCTGCTTTTACAGCAATTTTGGATATTATCTGCCAGACGGGCAATTCAAAGAACCATATCCAAGTGCTTGCAATGTTTTAGAATCAACCCTAAACCCTATAGACCGCCCATAATGAGTTCACTTCCCGCTCATCGAATCAATCAACTTAAACCTTTTTCGAGTGTAGCTATCGACTTTTGTGGACCTTTCTTTGTGATTCCTCATCGTTACCGTGGTTGTAAAGCTTTCAAATCGTATGTCTGTGTATTTGTCTGTACGGCCACACATTGCGTGCATTTGGAATTAACCATGGAACTGTCCACCGAAGGGTTCGTAGGTGCATTCCATCGATTCATCTCCAGACGTGGAAGCGTGACGCAATGCTGGTCAGATCAAGGGAGTAATTTTATAGGGTTTCGTAACCAATTACTTGATTACGCAAGAAGTGCTGCCACCAGACTTTCTATTCGTTGGCATCTGGGACCTCCTCTCAGTCCACATTTCAATGGCCTGGCAGAAGCTGGCGTCAAAAGTTTTAAAACTCACTTTGTTCGAGTTGTCGGCGACCAGAAGTTGTCTATCATGGAGATGTCCACCCTTACCTGTCGCATAGAAGCCGTACTTAATAGTCGCCCTTTATCTCCTGCCTCTTCAGACCCACACGATCTTCAACCTCTTACCCCTGGGCATTTTTTGACACTTGAACCCCTTAACTCAGAAATTCCGGAGTCAGATTTGTCCGAGGTTCCCCTAAATTGGCTCTCGAGATGGCAACTAATCCAAAAACTACATAATGATTTTTGGAAACGGTATTCTATAGAGTATTTGCATACGCTACAACAGCGACACAAGTGGGCTGATTCGTCCCCAAATATCAAATTAAATGATTTGGTTATCATAACAAGTGATCACATTCAATCACCTTTGAAATGGCCGGTCGGTCGGGTCATCGAACTGCATCCCGGCGGGGACGGTCAGGTGCGTGTTGCGACGGTACAAACGGTTACCGGTGTTTATAAGCGGCCAGTTATAAAACTGTGCCTCTTGCCAAATTGAAAGTAATTTTGATTTTTCTACCTATTACCGGGTATTACAATAGGTTTTTCGTTATTTTTTTTTTTTTAAATTTTTTGTTTGTTTGTTTTGCCTTTTTCGGGATTTCTTTATCTCTAAATAAACTTACGATACTTATCTGTTTTCATTCATTTATATTTATCGGTCGATCCTTTTTTTTATATCTATATCTGTCCGGTTGAGATTATAAAATTGTGTGTTTTGGAGGGCAGTTATGTTAGCTCCCGCTAAATTTCGCGGTTGTTTGTGTATTTTTAAAACCACACAATTGTATGAAGGACAGAGTGCATTTGCGCATTTTGGACATGCGCACCAACAACTGCAGAGATCCTTTGTCAATCGCCTCGAGAAATGGCGTGTTAATTTCGTTCTCCAACTATTTCAAATTTCTACACCTCAAAGTGCTCGATTTTGGTGTACTGAAGCATAGAACTAGAAATTTCAGCCCTTCAGCTACGTGGTGACATCATTAGATCCAATCAGGGGCCCCTTAGAACGTGGAGAAAGTGGCTGCAAACTGGTGAGTGCATTTGTATCTGATTGCCGTTGTGTGGTTCCAACAATTAACCTATGGACCTTATTAATTATTTCGTAATTCATATCAATATATTTATGTTTGCTCGCGCTTCATTTAATTAAAATATTTACAGTCCATTGCAGTTATCGTTTTTCTTACTGCGGGCCTAACATGCGGGTAGGTATCGATTACTAGGTAGGTGTTTGCGAGTTAGACTTTAAAAGGAAATCTAATTTTTGATGTCTATTAGGTGGACTTAGTTGTTACGAAATGAGGTATAAAATAAACATAATTCGAAGAAATATATTATTCAGTATTATTAACTATTTTTAACAGTTGGAAGCATATTAAAACGCTTAGGAAGGGCATTATTTATAGGATACCAAATTGCGTATAAAGCTTTTATAAAATCATTGTTCTTTTTGTAAGTTTGTTATATAAGTTTTGAATAACAACGATAGTGCAAAAGCATTTTAGAGATTATTTTTCGCTAATCACTTGTATTTTCTTAGCTGGGGAGTCAAACCTTGTTCAATAGGTATTGAAATTGATTATTATTGATGTAGTAGTAATTAAATTTAAGTAGTTGAAGCACATTTAGAAAAAAAAACATCTAAAAGTATGTATATAGGTACTTACTAATTACATGTATAAGGTTACTTTAAGATCCATAAGGCTTTTCTTTAACATCAAATTGATGAAATTAATGAAAAATGCGTTTGCCTGTTCACGTATATAGTTCAGCTAAGGTTACTTAAGGCAATTTAAGTTAAGGCTTCTCTAATCCTCAAATCCACGAAATTCATAAAAAATACGTTTACAGATTAAACTAGTGCATGGTAAAAAAATTAAAAAAAACTTTTATGCTTTGTTGTGCGTACTTTTAACAAAAATGTATTATTTTTAACTGTAAACTTTACAGGTGTTGAAGGCTGACGACTTGTTAAAACTTGTCTGAATCGCTACCTCGCCTTTGTTGTAGTTGTTGTGTTGGTCATTCTGTCGGTCGATCTGTCTAATTATTTCGTGTTTAGATGCAGAAACTCCTCATAAAATATCTAAAACTGATTAAAATTAGGTGTAAGACTTATTTAAAGTTATAGTCTACTTTAACTTCACAAACACTATCTTTTAGAAATAGTAATTAGTTTGTGTCTCATCATTGCCCAAAATACAAATAATTTCTTATTTTTGGCATGATTTATGTGTATTTAAAATTATAAACATACATTACATAGGTATGCTTAGTATTAAATATTTTTTTGTGACATAAATGCTAATTATAATGGTAATAATAATTATCCACGTTATTTAAATCCGATTTCTTTAATGAATGGACTGACAAAAAAGACCAGTTTAAATTATTATTGTGCCAAAACTATCACTCCTCCAACTTGTGCCAGCATTCCTTTGTCATGGCAAAATTGCGTTACCGAATGTGCTACCTCTACTTTCTTGTAAATATCATACAACTTGTGGTAAAACTGTGATCTACATATGGATGGATGCACAACTTGTTATTACATATCTTTTGTATCTTGTGAACTTTTTGTAGAATTGGCAGTTACTTTGATAAAACGCAAAAACACGTGTCAAAGATAACGTTCAGGATAAAAAAAAATTCTAGATCGCGGAAACATCAAACATGCAACACATTGATCATTCTCGCTCTCGTTTCTATCAGTAATCATCATGATTTTATGTATATTTTATATACTTGGAATCCACGAAAAACACATACAAAAAATACTGAGTGCGCAGGCGCAAGAAAAACCGTAATATATTACTGGTTAGATACTACTACCTAATAAATTAAATAAATTAATGAAATATAAAACAAAAATATGTTAGTTTTTAAGTTTTAGGTGATTTGATAAAGAAAAATTAGAGGGCTATGCTAAAAAGATTCTATAGGCTTAAAACCGATTATTTGTTCTGCACAAATGGATCAATAATATCATTCTAAATTCTAAAATATTGACTAAGTTGCCGTATCAAGTTTGGTAAATTGTAAACCTGTAAAAATATAATAAGGGGGGGAACTATTTTTTAGGCAAATTTTAAATTTTGTAACGCAAAGCAGAAAACATTCTTTAAAAATGTATAATGAAACAAGGATTAAATTATCGACAAAATAGTAAAAATTAAATCAATCGTAAAACGCCTTATAATAAAGATTTTACAAAGAATAGAAACATCTAACAAATATGTCACTTCTGCAAGGCCTCGTATGACGTTATTACTTGTTTTCAAAAATCTAGTGAAAAAATTAATCAGGGTGTTTTAATCTAAAAATCACTGGTCGATTCGTCATCTGTTACTGGTTGAGTACTAATATATCGTCTATTACTAAAAAACATAAAAAAATCACAAATTTTTTTAAAGTAGGATGATTAAACTTAAATAAAAATAACACAAAACTTTTAAAAATGACACCGGTCGCTGCTCATGTTACTTGTCGATTGATCTTAGCCATTGATTATTTATTATTACAGGCTACCGATTTATTCGTCTAGTACTGTTTAAAATCCTCAAAAGTTAAACAAACTGTAAAGTAATACACAAAATTGATAGCTATGCGTAAAGAAAAATCAGCACATTATTTATGATGTATTTAAAAAATATGCAAAATTAAATAAAAATAGGTCGCATAGAAGTTTTTTCTCTCTAAATTTTAAAAATAGAAGACTGAATCAGTTTAAGTTAGAGCTTAACAGTAAATAATATAATCAAGTAAAGTTTGGCTAACAAAATATATTCTCAAAATTGTATGATTGTCCTTTCCAAGACCCCAATAGTAAATAAAATAAACATTAGTTAAAGGTGTTTACATGCGAAAAATAAAAAATATATATGATAGAAAGAAACAGAGAGAGTTAGCACTCGAATGCATGAAAGTTATGACTCGAAGGGGGGAAAGTTGATACTCGAAGAAGAAAAAGTTGGAACTCAAAGGGGGGAAAGTTAAGACACGAAGGGGGCAACTTAAGACTCGAAGCGGGAAGTTAATACTTGAAGGGAAGAAAATTGTTGGGTACTCAAAAAAGGAAAAGCCGACATTCGAAGAAGGAAAAGTTGTGCCTCGAAGAGGAGAAACTTGACACACGATTGGTGAAAAGTTAAGACTGAAAGGGGGGAAAGTTGATACTCGAAGAAGGAAAAGTGGTGCCTCGAAGAGAAGAAACTTAACACACGATTGATGAAAAGTTGAGACTCGAAGGGGGAAAAGTTGAGACGCGAAGGGGGGAAAGTTGGTACCCGAAGAAGACGAAGTTGGTACTCGAAGGGGGTAAAGTGGGTACTCGAAGGAATAAAAGTTACTACCAAAGGGGGGAAAGTTGGTATCTGAAGCGGGGCAAAGTTGTACCTCGAAGAGAAGGAACTTGACACACGATTGGTGAAAAGTTGAGACTCGAAGAGGGGAAAGTTGATACCCGAAGAAGAGGAAGTTGGTATTCGCAGGGGGCAAAGTAGAGTCTCGAAGGGGGTTCGGTTCGATTGGTTGGCACTCAAAGAGAATAAATTTGATACTTGATGGGTGGAAATTTGAGACTCAAAGGGGGAAAGATGGTACTCAAAGGGCTAAAAATATGTACCCGAAGGTAAAGGTATTACTACTCAAGGTGGACGTCCTTTTTAAGCTCCTGTAGAAAATATCTAAAGGAAGCAAACAAAACAAATAAAAATTAATGGAAACTTGTACTATGTCTGCTAATTAACAAAAAAAAACATATATTTTATGATTGTTGGTGTTAAAGTTTGCATCATTTACTAACCACTTTGGGCTAAATGTATTGGGATAAAACAGCAACCTGATTTCTAACAAATATAAACCTGTTTTCGACAAGTCTTAACGTGTATCTGACAAGCACTTATAAAAGGGCGGAGCGTGTTGAACTGCAGTCAGTTAGGTATAACTTTTCAAGGAAAGTGCATTATTGAGTTCTATCAACACAGTGTTTTAGTAAAGTTGGTGCTATTCAAAAAAATAAAATGAGTTTTGCAACGAAATTGGTTTATAAAATTATGTGGCAGCTTGGTATGGTAGAAGATATGGATAAAAATGTTTCATTGTTAAACATTGCAAGCACATTTTAAAACAAAAAAGCCTTAAGTTTGGTGGTGCGATTGGCGCCAAGGAAACAGCCAAACATCGCGTACAATGGGAAGACCTAAAATCAGCTTTCGAAAGCCGAGTTAGAAGTGCTGTGATTACAAATTTACAACACAAGGATCCCAAACAATTTTTAGAGGATTGTTTTAGTTTATTTAAACGAAGAATAGAAAATACATTAAAAAAAGAGGATATGTTAAAAGTTAACACTATTTTAAGTGGAGATTTTCAAATACCAAAACAAGGACAAATTGGAAATGAGACAAAACACTTTAATACCGCTAATGCGATTATTGACCGTAACACAAATTTAAAAAACTGGTTTGAGAAAAATGTTAAAAATTTGCTTTTGACTGACTTGGAAGAATTTGAGCAAAATCAATCTGGATGGTCACTTACAAAAATAAATAATCTTATAATAGGAGTTAATAAATATCATCCTATTAGGGCAGGGTGCCATTTGGAAATACCCAAATGTATTGCCAAAAAACATGCATGTGTGAACGTAAAGAATGACGACAATTTCTGTTTTGGCTGGGCTGTTGTATCAGCAATGTTCCCTATCGAAAAAAACTCTAATAGAATCTCATCCTACCCGCATCCTCAAGAAGTGGTAAATTTAAAAGGTCTAAAATTTCCAATGACTCCAAGTGGCCCGATTCGAAAAGCAAAATAATGTCTCCATAAACGTGTAACGCCTGCAAAAACTTCAGAAAGATAGTTTTAATGTACTGCCTGCGTACATTTCTGAAGAAAAGAACGAAGAACATGTTAATTTGTTAATGATACAAAATAATTATTATTTGGATAACCAAGAGATTAACGATCTTTCTCCACCAACTTACCACTTTGTTTGGATAAAAAATCTTTCAAGGCTACTAAGTAATCAAATCAGCAAATGCAAAAAAGCAAAATATGTTTGTGACAGATGCCTGCACTACTTCTATTCTCAAGCTGGACTCATTCAGCATATCAAAGATTGCAAAATGATTGGCAGTGTCGTGGTTCCGAAATTACCAAGTAATAAAAAAAATGTTGAATTTAAAAACTTTAAAATAAACAATTTGCATCGTTCATTATTTATTCGGATATTGAGTGCTTACTGCTTCCTGTTGCAGAAAATAGTGGTAAAAGAACCCAAAAATATCAAAGTCATGTGCCTTGTTCAGTAGGATATTATGTAAAATGTGCATACGATGATTCTTTATCATTTTATAAATCTTATACTGGGCCTGACTGTATGGAATGGTTTAGTAAACAATTACTGGATTTTGCTGAAAACTTGGAAACTGTATTTCTCTGTGATTTACCCCTTGAGCCTTTAAGTAAAAGGCAAAAAATTGACTTTAAGAATGCCAAAAAATGTCACATTTGTGAACAGGACTTTTTAGTTGGTGAAAAGAAAATACGCGATCATAGTCATCTTACATCGGAGTATCGTGGTCCAGCCCATGAAAGCTGTAATCTGAACTTTCAGGATAGTCATACTGTTCTTATAGTATTCCACAATCTTAACTCCTATGACGGACATTTGATAATTGAAAACATCGCCAATTTGGACGGATCAATAAATTTGCTACCAATTAACAAAGATAAATATATAGCATTTACCAAAAAAATTTATGAAAATTTAATCGAATTTAGATTTATTGATTCGTTCCATTTCACGGCCAGTAGCTTGGAAAAGCTAGCTTCATATCTTGAGGAGTACCCACTGGTTAAAAATGAATTTCAAAACTTGTCTGACGAACAATACAAACTTATTTTTTAAAAAGGAGTCTTTTGCTATGACTATTTTTTTTTTTTTTTTTTTTACGGTTAAGCGCACTCGCAAGGAGGTCCCTATCACGCTCGAGAAGCGGCCAGTGCGCGGAAATGTTGGTGTGTGTTGGTTTTGAAACGGTTCAGGTTGTAACCTGCAGGGAAAACTGTCGCAGGGAGTTTATTCCACAGCGATGCTGTTCTCCAGAGATATGAATTCTGATATAATGAGGTTCTTGGTGCCTCTATTTTGACAGTAAATTGATGGTTACCGTCTGTTTGACGTGTTCGCCTAGTAGGTGCTACTCCCGGGGGGATCATACGTGCCAACTCTTCAGAGCATTTTCCGTGATAATACCTGTAGAAGAGAGATAGATCGCCCACAGTTCTTCGATGTTCGAGACTATCCAAACTACGGGTAAGTGCGGGGTCATTGATCAGCTTGATAGCTCGTTTTTGCACGGTGTTCAAAAGCATTAAGGTATGTTTGGGTGCCGCACTCCATATATGTGAGCAGTACTCCATAGTTGGTCGAATCTGGGCTTTGTAGAGTGTCAGCAGTTGGCTTGGTGTATACAGATGTCTTGTACGAAATAGCACCCCAAGCTTTTGGGACGCCCTTTTAGCTATATCTGCCACGTGACTGTGCCAAGACATGTTGGTCTCTGCAGTGACTCCTAAGATGTTCAACTGGCTCTGCAATGTGAGAGCACTTCCAGATAGCATGATGTTTGGCTCACCGGTGCTGGTCTTTTTTGAAAACAGGGCTGCTTGGGTTTTCTGCGCGTTGAACTGTACAAGGTTTTTGTTGCCCCAGTCCTCTATTATCTCCAGGTCGTTATTTATCTGCGATATTTGAGTTTGTCTAAGATGATGGAATTCACGTGCGGATAGACACTGAGTGGGTGGTATGACTGAGGAGACTACATTGCCATCATCTGCAAAGCAATAAAGTGGATTTACTGTTTTATCTATGAGGTCATTTATGTAAATCAGAAAAAGTGTTGGCGAAAGGATTGCTCCCTGTGGCACACCAGCATTTATTTGGTAAGAGTTGGAGTTCCGGCCATCCAGTGCAACATAAATGGATCTATCCTTAAGGTAACTTTCAAACCAAGTGCAAAGTTTCGGCGACAATCCCATTGCTTTAAGCTTGTTGAGCAGATTTTCATGCCAGACTTTATCGAATGCTTTTGATATATCTAAGGCAATTGTTCTTGTTTCGCCCCGTAACTCAATCGCTTTTTGCCATAAATGAGTGACGTATGTAAGTAAATCGCCAGTTGACCTATATTTTCGAAATCCGTATTGCTTGTCGTTGATAAGTTTGTACTTTTCCAAGTACTTGGTTAGGTGATTGTTCACAACTCTTTCCATTACTTTTGATATCACCGGAAGTAGAGCAATTGGTCTATAGTTTAACGGATCTGTCTTTTTTCCTTTCTTTGGAATAGGTTGTACTGCGGCAGACTTCCATGATGATGGATATACTCCTTGCCTGTAAGATAAATTGAATAATTTAGCGAAAGTTGGGGTGAGTTCGTTAGCACAATTTTTGAGTACTATCGCGGGAATGCCATCTGGACCCATTGCTTTGTTTGTATCCAACTTTTTAAGGGATTTTCGTATTTCTCTGTGACAAAAGGGTACCTCTGGCATACTGTGGGAAACCCTTTCAATGAACGGTGGAGTTTTTCCATTTGGCACTGTTAGGTTTGAGTTGGAGGAAAAGATTTTGGCCAGCATATTGGCTTTTTCCTCTGATGTTGTGGCTGAGTGAGTATTTTTATCTGTAAGTGGTGGTATGGATGACTTGGTAAAGTTTGATCCAACGGCTTTTGCAAGAGACCAAAAGGACCTAGAACTACTTGGACAATTCAGCAACCTGTTTTTTATTCTTTGATTGTATGTTTCTTTGGCGGCGTCAATAGTAATTTTGCAACTATTTCTGGCTTCTATAAATTCTGTGTGGTTTTGAGCGGTTTGTTGTCGTTTCCAAAGGTTATATGCTCTGTGTTTTTTCTGTACAGCCGTTTGGCACTGGCTGTCGAACCAAAGTTTTGCATTAGCTCTGCTTTTTATTGTATGTGGGATATATGCATCCATTCCAGATAAGATTACTTTTGTTATATGAGTAGTTGGGAAAAATTAAGAGACACAATTTCTTTAACACGCTCGAAAGTAGAGAAATATCTCCTGCTGATTATGATCATGCCCAAAAGGTATGGAGAAGCTTTGGTTGTAAAACTCTACAAGATTACATGGAACTCTACATGAAAGTTGACATAATACTTTTAATGCAGGTATTTCAGAAATTTAGAGAGAGCTGTCATAAAACGTATGGTCTGGATCCTGCTAACTATTATACGCTTCCTGGTTATACGTGGGATTGCATGCTGTATTGCACGCAACAAAAATTAGAGCTTTTGACCGACTATAATATGGTAACTTTTATAGAACGCGGCATTAGAGGAGGGTTAAGTCAGTGCTCTAAAAGATATGTAGAGGCCCATAATAAATATATGCCCAACTACGATTCAATCAAAGAAACATCTTTTTTGATGTACTTTGACATTAATAACCAATATGGGTTTAGCATGAGTCAGTATTTGCCATTTGGCGACTTTAATTGGTTAGAAACTGATGAAATACTTAAATTTGATGTTAATAAAATCGAAGATGACTCGACTAATGGATACATCCTAGAAGTCGACTTGTGCATTCCCGTGAAATTACATGACTATTTCTCAGACTTGCCTCTATGTCCTGAACATCGCTGCCCGCCTAAAGAAAAGAACTCAAAAAATATAAAACTGATGGCTACATTGTGTAATAAAAAGGAATACGTAATTCATTATAGAAATCTAAAGCAGGTATTAAAAGTTGGTATAAAACTCGAAAAGATTCATAGAATTTTATGCTTTAAGCAATCTGCATGGCTGAGACCCTACATTGAGTTAAATACTCAATTAAGACAAAATGCTAAAAATGAATTTGAAAAAAACCTGTTTAAATTAATGAACAACGCCGTGTTTGGTAAAACCATGGAAAATATTAGAAATCATAGTATTGTTAAGTTAATCAAAAATTGGGATGGACGATTTGGAGCTGAAGCTCTGATTTCTCGACCTGAATTGAAAAGCATTACAATATTCAATGAAAACTTGGTTGCCGTAGAACTTCAAAAAACCGAAATATATTTCAATAAACCGATTTATGTGGGTATGTGTATTTTGGACATTGCCAAAACAACAATATATGATTTTCACTATAACTACATGGTGCCGGCTTTTGGAAAGAATTGTACTGTTACATACACAGATACTGATAGTTTAGTTTATAACATAAAAAATTATGATATTTATGAATCAATACGACGCGACTGTGACAAGTACTTTGACACCTCGGATTATACTGAAAACAATATATATGATATACCAAGGGTAAACAATAAAGTGTTAGGTATGATGAAAGATTAGAATAACGGAAAAATCATGACTCATTTGGTTGGGTTGAGAGCAAAAATGTATGCATTTAAAGCTCTTGATGGTGAATCGACTAAAAACAATATAGGATTGAATGATATGTCAGCTGAAAAAGTGCCTAAGAAAGCCAAGGGTGTAAAGCAAAACGTTGTGAAATCGAAAATATAATTTGAGGACTATGTCGACTGCCTAAATAACTTTCAAGAAAAAATGTTTACGCAAAATCTTATAAGATCGGAAAAGCCCAAACTATACTCTGTAAAACAGACAAAAATTGTCCCTTGGATGATAAAAGATGTATTTCAAAGGACTCTTATGAAACGTTACCGTGGGGGCACTACAGTATTGAGTGATGACTTAGGTTAACTGTAATTTTAATAATGGTGTATGCCTATCAACAAAACTGTATATAGTGACTTTAAAGTGTTCATTAAATGTAAAGTGCTAAACATATGGCAAGACCAGTGGAATACATCAAACTCTAAATTACGCACAATTAAGACCTCTGTTAAATCGTGGCCATTTTTATCCAACTCAAGAAAAGTGCAAGTTTACTTGTCTAGGCTTAGAATAGGTCATACGAAAATTACACATGAACATATTTTTAACAAAACGAATCCTCCCGTATGTACAGAGTGCCAAGAACCTATTACGGTCAAACACATTTTAATTGATTGTGTAGCTTACAGAAACGAAAGACAAAAACATAAATTAATAGCAAACATTGGTGTTCTATTAAACAATGAAACAAAGAATTCAAACAGTGTCCTAGCCTTTTTAAAAGACTAAGATTTTGCAATGTATTTAAAATAATAAGGTTATATCATGTTAAACAAACGTTAATTTGCGCTAATGACCCTATGTGGTCGATGCGCCTTAATCTAAAATAAAAAATAAAAAAAATAATGGTGTATTTATTTATATTGTGTTTGGTTAGATATTTTTAATAGTAAACTATATATAAGTATAACCAAAATTTAATCTTGTTTTTGCCTATATAATTTATTATAAATCCTGTAGAATTAGCATAAGTCTAGTAACGCCTAATATGTTAATGTAAAAATAAACATTTATATAATGATAGTCATAGTACCTATAATGTTATTATAATATACCATTTAAATATAATTAATAGAACTTGTAAGTCTACCCAGCTATAAGCATCTATGATAACTATGATCCTAGAAGAATATAATATATTTCTCTAAGCTATGAATAAGATTATATATTTAGTTGTAATTGTATATAAAACTTTTTTAAAATAAACAAATAAAAATTATTCTTAAGTGTTTACAGTCCAAGTATGTAATACTACAAATAAAAAAAACGAACTATCTATTCAAACTTTTTAAGTGGTGAAAATTAAGGGATTTAAACTGAAAGAATTTCGTTAAAGCATTTTAATTGCTTTCAAGTAACCCACCCTTTAGGTAAGTTAACTACAGTCCTGCAACAAGCACAATATAGCAAGTTACAGGTCTGCTCGATGTACAAGATGATCAGCAAGACCTAAAGGGTCAGCTGATGGTCAAAAATTTATAGAAGGTTAGAATGGGTAGTACAAAAAAGATACATGGGGAAATTACTGCCTCGAATGAAATATTCTGTGACATCTAAAAAATTACCACGTTTTTGTCTTATGGGGATTTACATGGAAAAAGTGAGCCAGAACCCTCATATATACTCTACTTAGGTTTTGTTTGTTTTTAATATAAAATTCATACTCTTTTTTTTTGGTTTCAGATTTCCGCTTAAAGATGGAAACAAATCTGGCTTTGTTGGTTAAAAACATGCATCTTGCTGATTGGTCTTCCACGCAGATCCTATTAGAAATCACAAAAACTATCCTATTTAAAGAGCAGTAAGTCCTATAGTACGTGTTATTTATTATTTTTTTTAGAATGCTTTATATTTGTATTTTGTGATTTTAATAATTTTAAATTTGATGTCATTTGAATCATGGCTTCAATTCTTTGAATTAATTATTAAAGGTTTTTAAGCAAAGAGCCTTTAGTATGAAAATGTGAAGTTTAAACCTTTTAACTTAAAGCAAACGTTTAATGTTCTGTACAGTGGTGTACATAGAAAAAAAATTCGGGGGGGGGGCGGGTCCCGAGATGGTTTCGGGGGAGGGCGAGACCTCATGAGACCGTATTTTAGGCTATTTTATGTTTATATTCATAAAATATGTGGAAAGTATCTAAAAAAAACTTAACTTTGAGTGGGGGGCCCAGGCCCCCCTTTATATATGCCACTGGTTCTGTATTAAATTTACAAATATATAAAATTTATTTTCTTTTTCAGGTCAGCACTGACTTGGAGGTGGAGGAAATAATTGAACAATGGAGAAACATTTTAAAAAAACATGCGCTACCCATGCTGCCTTTCGTAATGGTGGAGTCCCCAACTTATAGTGAGGTAAAATCCGTTTATGTCAGTTTTGACAAAATTTTGTGTGCATCTCACGTGGAACAAACATGGGTATATCTCATTAACCAAGCTTTGCAAAAAAAACAAAGATTACCAGCCACTATAAAAAAAATTGTGATGTGACAGATCAGTCATACTTTACCAGACTTCATGTCTCTGAGACTACAACCTTATTTTATAAAAAAAATATCGAATTCTTTTTTATTTATATATTAGGTATTGTAGTAGAGTAAATTTGTAGGGTATTTCAAGAAAAAGCTGCAAAAAGGGTATATTTTTTTATATTTGTATATGGGTTAATATGCATAGACTCCACAGGTTTAAAAAGATCCATGGTCTTTTTATTTTTATAATAAAAAACAAATAAATATTTTTCATCAAAACAACTTGCTTTTTATTATTATTAAAATTCTGTTATTATTCTATACCTTATTCATTTCTATAGGGTTAATGGGAAAAGGGACACCAATTTTGATCACACAACTTTATTTCTTTTCGACGATTCATTTTTGTCTTCCTAAGGCTGAGGTGTGTAGCCCGAGGAAGACGAAAATAAATCGTCGAAATGTCGCAAAGAAATACAGGTGTGTGATCAAAATTGGTTTCCTTATTTCCATTAACCCTATAGAAATATACAGGGTGTTCATTTTGAAATTTCCCAACCCAGATTTCTCGAAAATGATTTTTTTTTTGAGAAAAACTAAAAACAGGTCAATTAATTTATTAAGGAGGACACATTTTGGCTATCTTACCGTTTTTGTAGTACACACCCCCTTTGAAAAAATAAGTGAATATGTCAAAAACAAATTGATAGATTTTCAAAATTTTTTCATCTTTGTAAAGACATAACAAATGTACCCCTCAAAGGGGGTGTGTACTACAAAAATTTTAAGATAGCCAAAATGTGTCCTCCTTAATAAATTAATTGACGTGTTTTTGATGTTTTAAAAAAAATCATTTTCGAGAAATCTAGGGTGGGAAGTTTTAAAGTGAACGCCCTCTTTATTAAACAGAACGTGAAACCTACAAATACCTTATTAATGCAAAATAACTAAATATAATTACAGCTACTAATTATATAATAACCCATAATTAATTAATTTAATATTAAATAAGAATGATCCTTATAATAAATATACAGTATATTGATAATTAAACTCGCATATATTTTTAAATACCAACAATATATTAGTGCTTAATGTAGCTTTTTTTAAACTATTGCCAGACGATTTTGTTTTTATTAACAAATATTTGTTTCAATTGTTGAAATTTATGAATTGTTACCTGCAATCAAATATCTAATAAGCCAAATATGGGCAACGCATTTGGTAACAGTTACAAAATGTTTGTTATTGTTACAAAATTCTTCTCTCAGTGTATGAATATACATAGGAAACGGGTGTACTGCTAACACTTTAGGGTACTACCCAGGTAACTTAATAATATTTCATTTTATAGGCTATATTTTCTCAAAAATAAGCAAATTTTATGACTCCAATGTGAACAACATATATCAGAATCGCGACTACATTACCTTCTGCAAGCGGAGGGTCTTTTTTTCGCTCTAATGACTGGCCTAAAGTGTATCTTATAATTAGCAATAGTTTGCCTTCAGCATATTTCAAGAAAAATTGTATCTTCTTTTAATGCTAGTATTGCTTTGGTGCACAGGAAAGCAGTTTTTGTTTTGAACCGATGCCATTGTATTTTTTTTCTGTGTATGTACATATATGGAGTTATATGTCATGAAGATATTATGTTTTGTTATGGGTCACCACTGCTCTTTTGAGTTACTTAAATTTTGCAGAGGATTGTCCGAATCATGGTTCTCTGTCTTACACATATACCGGGTGGGCCAAAAAAAACCGGACAATTTCTTTTTCATTATAACTTTTGAACTGTACCATCGATTTTAATGGGACAAACTGCGGTTGACAGAGAACTAATCAGAGTTTTGACTAAATGTATTTCATTATCCGCCATCTAAAAATCCAAGATGGCGGACGAAATTAAATTATTCACCCCTCAAAGATGCGCGTTTATTCTTGTGTTGCGAACATGTTTTGATTATTCATTTAAATCAGTAAAAAAGCTGCATTCTTGCCACGCTCAAAAAGATACGAATCAGGAAAATCGGTTGGATGGTTCTAAAAAAAAAATTGTTTGTTTTAACCATTGTTTTAAACATTAAGGTACGTATTGACTTGCAACAAATTACTCCAAACGCGCAAAATACTAGGAACACTCCAAACACTCCGATCTTTTTCCTCCGAATGCAACAAACATTCGTGCGCAAAAGATCGTCATGTTTGTAGCATTTGCTCTGAGCGCTGTACATAGGAATATTCGTATCATAAAACGGGACAAAATTAATTGTTGTATTTTGTGCAATTTCTTTGAATGTATGATAAAGTTTGATGATAATAAACTGTTTATATTAAAAAATACATCTATACAGGGTGTCTCACATGTCATGAATCAAAGGACGTGAGGTGATGGGGTTGAGGTAATAAGAATAACGATATAAGTATATTGTAATCCGGTTTTTAATAACTTAACAAGTTATTTAATGTTCTTGTGACAGGCCCGGATCTACGGGGAGGGGGGAAAAGGGAAAATTTCCTTTCCCAAATCCAAAGTTATAAAATTATATTCAGTTTTGCCACACAGAACACCTCTTCTGTTTCCTATATATAATTTTTTTGAAGACTAGCCAAATTAAATTCCTGGATCCGGCCCTGTTCATTTTGTTAGTTTTTTGATATGATATTACTTTTTAAAATTATTGGTCACCGTTTTATACAATTTTATTTTATAGGCGTACAAAATTTTTTTTTTAATGACATAGTTTTAAGAAATAATTTTTATTGGAAGGCTACAACATTTATAAACGTACACTAAAAAAATATTAAATAAATATTTGTTTTAACTTTTAGTTGTTCCACAGTTTCATGAAATAACTTAAAAGTATCAATAATCAGATTTTTTTAAGCTGGTTTTAAAAATCGAATAAAAAGAGCGTCATTTCGTAAGAAAAATATCAATTTTATGTAATATCTTTAAAACTAAAAGTGACAGATAAAAATTATTTTGCCTGTTGGATTCTTTGTTGCAAAAACTATAAAAAATCACTTTACACCAATATGAAATTTTCATAAATAAAAAAGGCCCTCTCCCAAAAGGCAGACTTTTTAAAAGCCCCCCGTAGCTTGTCAAGATGCGGTTTTCACGTTTAATCATCTTTTGAAAATTAAGGCTCGCAAGTGGAAATAGGTTTTTCTCCATACATGTCTTTTGAGTTTTATTGCTTTTACTTGTTTTTTATTCGTTTTTGTACGAACTAGAAAAAAATTTTATTTAAAAAAAAGAAGTATTTTTACGCATATCACTGCTTTGAAAGCCTATAAGTCAAAATGGCGAACGTAGGCGGACAATTTTTTGATGAGATATGACTGACATAGGCTTAGCTTAAACTTATTAATCTTTATAAGAAATATAGTTCGGCAAGGCCCGGCAGGTAACTAAAACGCTTTGATAAGGACAAAATTAGGCAAGTATAAATACCCAAATAGGGCATTTGAAAATATTTCGTATACATTCAATGTAAACAACAAAGGACTAAAACTACGTTTTTAAATATGGTACATGCTTTCTTATTTATGTTTTCAATAATTGGTTTTTCTAATGCCACTCGAAAACACAATAACAACTAACTAACACCTCAAATCAAAGGTCGAGAATAAAGGCTTGTGATTTCGAAAGTCATTATGTTTCGACCGACCTCACGAGATGAGGCAAGTAGAGGGGGACGTTTTATGGAGGCGGCTTGATAGATAAATTATTGGAGTAGAACAAAAAATGGTTAGAAGGTACTTTTGAGTATCTTGGTCATTTTTACTTTTAACCGGTTTTATTATACATAATACTCCTCCGTGCTATTTTAAGTCAGTATCACCGTAATGGATGAAGACGACGCGGTTTAATTAACTTTATGGGTCAAAATAATATATTATTTATACATACATTTTATCAAATTTAACCAACTTTGCAGTTCCCTTAGTTACCGAGTTAGAAATAGTTGCCCATGGCAATTAGCACCCTGTTTACTGTTACGTTATTAAAACAAGTTACAGTGAAACCTCTCCTTGCGGACACCTCTATTAAGCGGACACTCCCTTTAGGCGGACAAATTTGTTTGAACCAAGCTTTTGCCTATGTCTTTACATGTAAAATTCCCTCCTATAACCGGACACTCTAATAACCGGACGCGGACAATTTTTTTTGTTTAAAAAATTCTGAAACCTCCCTTAACCGGACGCGAACCTCTGAAAACGGGACGGAGCGCTGCACGACATGGGCATAAATATTATGTAGTATGTTGGCAACAAGGCACTCTGCAGCCGGGGAATAACCTATTTCCGTTTTAATGCGGAGACGAAATACATCTGTCGTATTTACAACATTATTTGATTCCGCGGGACTGCTGTGTTTATTGTTCAGTTAGGTAATAATAGATCTCTTTGAAATGGCGCCTAGTAAAAAACTTCTTATTTTATGCGGAAAAATGGAAATTGTTAACGTTTAATGGAAGAAACATCTACCAACACGAAAGATCGTTGAAAATTTTAATGTCGGAAAATCTCAGGCAGCGGAAAATGTTAATAAATATATATCAAAATTTCGCAGTTACCTCTCTTAAGCGGACACCTCCAATAAGCGAACAAAATCGACGGAACCGTGAGTGTCCGCTTATGGGAGGTTTCACTGTATTTGGGAGCAACATCACATGTAAAAAAGTCACCCCATTTTAAATATTTCTTTTAAGATATCCCCAATTCTTTTAAAAATAGCCTACCTCTTTTTATTACTTTAATTTTTTCAAAAAATTTGAGCTGAGATAAATCTAAAAACGTGTAGTCACGCAGAATAAAAAATCTTCAATATTTTCCTAATTTTATTATATTTACAGAGCAAAAAACTTGTGAGGTTGGGTGGTATTTCCTTTCTGCAGGTATTACATTATTATATTACATACAAAAAATACCTGCAGTACTTTTTAATTTTTTTTTCAATTTGTACCAAATTTTAGATTTATTTGCAAACATTTTCGCCTGCGACGTCGCTTTTATTAGTTAGATTTCCGGAACATTTAATATTTGTTTTTCAAAATTTTTGCCTAGTCTGTGTCTTTTTAAAATTATTTCCCTTCCCCAAACTTTATTAAACTTTCACAAAATTTAAAAACTAAAATATCTTCGCCATCTTGTTTAACAATATTATGGCGTATACATTCAATACGGCGGCCATAAAATCATAAAAGCTTTGTTTAAAAAAAACTAAGAGGATTAGAAATAAATCAATAACGTCATTTGACTACAGCCACGCTAATACAATTCTAACAAATTTTACTACACAGTACTTTGGTCTATTTTTTGAATGATCAGGCGGAATTTTTGTACATAGGTTTATGTTGCCGATCTAATAGAGTGCGCGGGCGTAGAAATCTTTCGAGCTTCAGAGTGACTGAACCAAGCAGCGATTTTGGCGACAATATTGCCATTTACTTTTCACACTTCACATTTCTTAAGCCCCCGAAAAAAAAATTGCTGGTTACTAATTCTGTACTGTTTTTTTTTTCATCTCCTAAATTACGAGATGAAAAAAGGAACAGTAAATAATGGTAATGGTGAAAAGTCAATGGCAACATTGTCGCCAAAATCGCATGCTTGGTTTAGTCAGTCCAAAGCTCAAAAGATTTCTACGCCCTCGCACGCTGCTAGGAATCACTTTCAAGAATTTTTGCAGTGGAAACACATTATTCGTCTCGGCACGATAAACCTATGTACCAAAACTTTTATCGTATAATTTGTAAAACAATGGTTAAAACAAAATCCGATTTTGTGAGAACCACTACACCGATTTTATTATTTTATACCTCTTTATGTGGGAGAAAGGTAGTGTTTTTTTGCAAATAAACAAAAAACATCTTCGCAAAATTAGAATAAATTTGCCATTTCGAAGAATCAAGTATAATTCTGTCCGACATCTTAAATTTCAAGATGGCGCAAAATTTCGATAACAATCTTTAAAGAGCAATCAATTTTCACCACGATTTTTTTTATTTCACTAAAATCGGTTCAGTAATAACGAAGGAAATTAATGCAGACAGAATTGGCAATGCAATCGAAGAATCTGTTAAACAATCGTTGAAACAAAAATAGATTTTTTGAAAACCACCACACCGATTTTACTAATTTGTACGTTGTTGTGTGAGGGAAGAGAAGTCATTTTCTATAAATTAAAAAAATACTAAAACCTTTACGGAAAATAAAAATAAACACGCCATTTTGAAGAATCAAGTATGATTCTGTCGGTTCGGTATTTCGATAACAATCCTTAAAGAGCATTTAGTTTTCACCACGGTGTTTTTATTTCATCAAAATATGCAAAACAATGATTGAAACAAAAATATTTTTTTTTTAGAAACACTAAACCTATTTCGCTGGTTCGTATCTTGTTATGCGTGGCAAGAATGCAGCTTTTTCACTAGATTAAAAAAATAATTAAGACATGTTCGTAAAACAAGAATAAACGAGCATCTTTTAAGGGTACATTTTAATTGCGTCCGCCATCTTGGATTTTGAGATGGCGGAGAAAAAAATATATTTAGTCAAAACTCTGATTAATTCCCTATCAAGTGCAGTTTGTCCCATTAAAATCAAATGTAAAGTTCAAAAGTTAAAATAAAAAAAAAATTGTCCTTTTTTTTGGCCCTCTTTAGCTGACCATCGGACGGGTTTTGAGGGATGACTTTTATATTTTGCATATAGGAACATAGAGGGTGACACTATTCGAATGTCGTTACTAAAACTTAACCTTAATCATAACCTAACTCAATTACATTAAACTAAAAACGGTGAATTTTTTTAGCATTTTTTACCACTTTCGAAGGAAATTATCTCAACAAGAATGCCTTGCCAAATTGATTTCTGTTTTTGATAATCAAGCACTAAATCAGTCGACTGTTTTTCGTTGGTATGGAAATTCAAACGTGGACGGATTAGCCTTAGCGACGATCCAAGGCTAGGTGCACCAAAAATGGCTGTCAGCCAGGAAAACATTGATGCTCTGCGCATGCTCATCACGGAAGATCGACATGTGACATATTGCGAGATTGAGGCGTCATTGGGGATTTCAATGACCTAAATTCAAAAAATTTTGCATGAAGAATTCGGGTAATAAATAGTTTCCCGCTGTATAATCTGTTAACCGACGAACAGAAAGAAGCTAGGGTTAATTGGTTGTCAGAAAACTCTAGATCGCTTTGAGGCAGGAAACTCGAAATACGAGTACAGCATTATTAGTGTTGATGAATCGTGGATTTACTAATATGATCCCAAAAATAAACGTCAGTCGTCTGTTTGAATGTTCCATGATAAAGAAAAGCCAACAAATGTCACCCTTTCTTGAAGTGATGATTGTCTCAAAAGCAGGTCAGGTCAACAATTCCACTGGAAGTCCAAAGGACTATTACTGCCGATTGGTACATCACCATTTGTTTGCCGAGTCATCGCTGAGCTTCAAAACACGAACCTTGAACGACGAATCATCCTCCACCAAGATAATGCAAGTTCACACAAAGCACAAAAAACCATTGCATTTTTAACTTAAATAAACGTCGAATTATTGGACCATCCTCCGTACATTCCTGACCTAAGTACCAACGATTTCTATACTTTTCCGAAAATCAAGAATGGACTGCATGTTCAAATATTTCAGTTGCCAGAGAAAGCAGTCGACTCCTTCAAGAATGCAATTTTGACAGTACCAACAAACAAGTGGAATTACGGCTTTGACAACTGGTTTGAGCGCCTGCAGAAGTACTTTCATTTTCATGGAAAATACTTCGAGAAACAATAAAACAAAAATAAAACTTTAGAAGTTTTCTACTGTTTTATTGCAGCTGTATATGCAAAATGTAAAGGACAACGCTTGTAGAAGCCCGTCTGAGAAATCCTATTTGCGTTGAAGCTGCACGTTGTACTAAAAGTTTGTATTGAACTGTCCGGCCAGAATAAAATGAGGCGCAAAAAAGATGGCTCAACTCAATCTATCTTCCCTCTGTTTACAGCACTTTTGTCTCACTCAAATTTTAATATTACAAGAAAACACGTTACTCGGCGGTACGTTTAACAAAATCGACTCCACCCCGTTTATAATTCACACCTTTATTGGACTTCTATTGTTATCACTGGGCTCAAACAGGATGACTAGGCGTGTCATACACATTTACACTTTTTTAATTGTTTTATAAAACTATGTGGAGTTCCAATTTAGAAGATATAACAAATGGTTTTGGATTTTTACAATTTTTAGAAAGTCAATTGATATTTTTTTAGGTTTCTAGATTCGTACGCCGCTACCTAATGAAATACGTAGGTACCCATTTCATATATTAAGTATAAAAGTTTTGAAGAAATATTTCTTTTTAAGAAAAATAAGGTTTGGTGTTTTCCAGCAAAAAAAAGCTTAGGATAAGTAAAACATAAAATTAATACCTAATAAAGATTAATTAAAAATATAGGACGCCACTGGACAGAGAAAAATAGCGCTGATTGAAGCCATCTCTTTTGCGCCTCATTTTATTCTTGCCAGACAATAAGTGCATTGTAATGGCCGCTCATTAGGATTTTTCGTACTGTTTGAACTGTTTTATAACCAGTCCGATAGTCAGTTGAAAGACCGCTTATATAAACAGTTGTTTAAAAAAAAAACAGTTCAATTACTGCCACCAATCAATCAACTTCCACCAAACACCCAAACTCTCTACTAGTATTTTTCCAATATAGGTACTTACAGATCAAGTTTTTATATTTATTCCATACATTTTGAAACTTGCGAAAAGTGCTCATGCACAGATTATTATTTTTTACCAGTGGATGTTGTCAACGTTAACAATTAAAGAAAGTATTTAACCAGGGTCATTCTAAAAAATTTTAAATACATGAAAACACAATATCGTTCGTCTTAGTGAAATGCTTGGTCATTGTTGTGTTTTAGCTAGAAAAAAGTCTTGATCAGTTCTCTACGGTGCTTGCAATTAGTTAAAGTTTTAAAATGCTTGCTAAAATGAAACTTGATCAACGTGACTTTGGCACGACTATTATTTTGTTATTGTTGCAAAAATTTTTCTAGATCTGACGCACTTGTTTTGGCTCGAAGATGGGTACATTGGCCATTTTCGATAAAATTATGAAAGGATGGGTGCTTTTTTGAATAGTTGATGTGACGTTTGGACGGCGGGGCTTCGAGCTGGTTCGTTACGCAAATCACTTAAAAATAAAAATGTCAGGAATATCATTTGTTAGCCTGGAACAACCAAAATTTAGAAAAACCTAACTCCAAAAATGGTGCCCAAGAATATCGGAAGTTCTTTGTAACGTGTCATTTTTACGTTTAAGGCAACGTTACATATTTGTTTATTTAGGTAAATAATCAAGGCTCTTCGACTCGTCTTTCTGTACACAAATTAAGGGTATTTTATAGAGCTAGGTTTGGAGATTATATAGTGTCCAGAAAGTTACCTGAAAGTTAAAGGAGGCATTCCATCGAATTACTGTTGACACTGCACATCGTATTATTTGGGCATTCTAATCGGAATTTGAGATCATAGGTTTCGGGAAAAATCACATTAAAACTTTTGATTGTTTTGTTTATCTGTGGAATTTCGTGGTTTTCTTTGACGTTCATGAAAATAAACAGCTGTTCTGCTGGGGAATGGCGGCGTTGCCGCATCACAAATGATTTCAGTAACAGGAAGAAAACATTTAGATGAACATTCCATTCGCTTATGTTTATTTTGTAGGATATTGGCCCACTTTG
The DNA here is from genome assembly GCA_963576565.1 of Aspidapion aeneum. NCBI lineage: Eukaryota > Metazoa > Arthropoda > Insecta > Coleoptera > Brentidae > Aspidapion > Aspidapion aeneum. The sequence goes on along the minus strand of OY755043.1, from coordinate 58,338,556 downwards.
ATATCTTTATTAATTTGATAAGGAGAAGATAAAATAAATACGAGTTATGCACTTTTGTAAATGAGAGATAAACGAGGAATAAAAACCAGGACTAAAAGAATAAACAAAATCGTATTTTTATATTATATAAATTTATATATAATCATAGTTAAATAAAGTTAATAACTAACTCAGTCGGATTGAAGGGTTGTGTAGGGCTAGCTAGTGGGGAGCAAACTTAACATCTGAACACTCTTAGGCCGGGTTTGAGCAGTAGTTCAATGTGTATTTTAGGTTCAAGTTCAGAAACAATTTTATTAATGTAGAAATGTTTTACAAAAATGGCGTCAAACCATATGAATCTTAGAGAAAACATATATAAAGAGCAAAGGAAACTTTTGACTAAAACTGTAACTAAAATAAAACTAAATTCTACACTTAGTATAGCTTTACTCATATGGGAATTGGTTGAGTGTTCGAATATTCCTGGGTTTGATGCATGCTCGAATCTCCAGTAATTGATTATACAGTTGATGGTTTCAATGCTGAGCTTCTTACAGTCCTGCTGGTTATTTTCCTCCTACTTGCTATGTCGGCAGGGGTCCGGTAGGCAAATGTTCGGTCTATGTATGGAGGGTGTCCCGATGTCCTTGTTATAAAAATTTCAACCGTGGAAATAGATCCGACAACACCTCAATGTGCGTTTTACGTATTTTCAATATCCCCTTGGTCGGTGCTGCCCCCTGTAGACCGATACAGCAGTATTAATGTATTTCCTCATTGGTTAGTTTGAAAACCGCGGGTTTTTTTCTCCAATCTCGCAAACCGGACTTGTCTCTTTCCTAACGAATTTTGGCTGGGCTGGTGGCCGTCTATTGGTGTCGCAATTGTTTTTGTGGTTATTGGCACTTATTGGCACTGCAGTAGTTGCGGATTATACCAAAGACGGTATACTATGAGCCGTCGTGTTTAGGCGAATCTAAGTGACGCTCACACCCTCGGAGAAGGATTTAAGGCAGTCCTCGCCATTTCTACGGGAAATAAGAGCGGTAAGTTCGATTTTTTTTATTACTTTTTTTTGAATTCTTCAAGACAATATTTGCCTCTCAAATTGTAATTGTTTTTCGTGTGAAATGTACTTTTTCGACAAGAGACGTGGGGAATTTTTGGAGTTTTTTTTAATTTTTTTTTTAAACCACGTTTTGGATAAAAAATAAATATTGTTTTTCTCCTTTGTCTACAGCCCTGTCCATTCCATCGACGGGACAGTTGTGCTGGACGCTGGTGTGAAGCCGGGTGTAGCACTGTAACCCTGGGAAAGGTACGTTAGGATTATTTTAGTTCATCTGTTTAAATCTACTTTATTTTATTGAGTCGACATGGGGTTCTCGATTTGAGTTACTCGGTGTAGGGGAACTTCGTGCAAAATAGACGAATTCCAGGAAACTGAAACATTTCATTTTCCACAGGGTTTTTACGCTCGGGCAAGGATCCTACAACCTTTTGACCACCATGTGCTGCCCTAGCACCATGTGCTAAGCAAGGACGAGGGGAGGCGCAAACAAACTAGGACAGAAGTAGCAGGAGTATGTCGGAAAACCAATAACACTTCCAGGTTTACCATTTTACGGGACATCAACAATTATTAAATAATTGAAGGACCAAGGTAGGAGCAAGCCATAACTATAATTTTTTCCATATATAATCTTCACAATATAATTTAGACATAATCTTTCCATATATAATTTTGCACAGTTTAATTTCAACATTGCTTGTAAACGCAAGGTAACGGTATGACGTCATGACCACCATTTTGCGGCATATTTAATACATTGACTTGTTTTCATTTATTTAGGATAACTTTCCTGTCAAGTTTTAAGTGCCTTGCTATTTTGGCCCTGACTTGTTCCCAACCATTTCATTTTTTTTACCATGTTTGGTATTTTTATCTGGTTTACCAGTATAATAAACAAGATGAACTAAATTTTTGTATTATTTGTACAATCCAGTGAACCAACTTTGCAAAGACAAAAGAGAGATGAGGTTATATTTCTTTAGCGGTTTCCTTACATCACTTTACCTCATGGGGTAGATCTCGGACTGGGTTGCTGTCTGTCTCATTCTACCCAACGTAGAATGATGACAGCATATATTTGGTCCAGATCTCCCCTATGACAGAATAATTTTGGAAGTATATTTTTTTTTCAATCGTTTATATAACTGAGTCTCACACTACTGACTCAGATGTAGGTACACTATGACCTGTTAAAGGAGTCCATCTACCTGTAACGTGCCTCTAGTTTTGTCATCTTAATTCAATCTTTTACAATTTTATTTTGTCGATGAGTCAATTGTTTTTTTTTGTTTTTTTAATTGGACAAATACTCTGGAAGCCTCGGAAGTAGGTAGAATTTCATTGTTTGGCTACAACGTTTGGGTTGAACTGTATTTTAATTAAGATCTTCTTTGTAAAACATTTATATTAAAACACTGTGGCGCTTAAAATTTTCTTATTTCTGAACCCCCCCTTCTCCACTGTATAAAAGTTACCGGGCATATCAATGTTTTACCTAGCTGGAAAATACAGTTCTGCTTCCAGATATTTGTCTAATTACTCAGTAATTTTTTTTGTGTCACAAATTGGTACAGTGTCACAAAATGGCGGCAACGTTTTTTAGGTTGCCACAAATGTCACCCAACGCATTTTAATTGGCCACATCTTTTTGCTCGCACAGTAGATTTCACATTCTAATCAAAACATCGGGAATATACTCGAATATCTTTTTGTGCCCATCGTACTATCTTGCCCATTTGATTAAATTCGTTTTTTCCATACGCGGTGTCTAGGGCCCTTTGTGACTTTTCCACATCTTGGAAAAAATAACATGGCCGGATTTTTTGTGAGTCTGATTTTTGGCTATTTAACGGCGTCGGCGCACAGTGGAACGGGAATGGTTGGACATGAGGTTTTTTACTTGGTAGTTTCAATCTGGAAAACTTAGGTATGACTTTTATACACCGTAATATTGTATAAAGAGGCCTTACATATTTTTTTAAAATGTCCATACACTTTACTTAAATATGACCTAAACTTTTCGTATTAAATTTTTTGGAAAAGAGGAGCTTTATTAGAAAAAAATATTGTTTTATAAATTAATAATTTATTTTGTAGGGTGGTCACTAAAAATGAGTCTTTGATAATTAATTGCTTGTTACTTTAAAAAAAATTGGCTAATTTTTATAATAACACATTTGAGAAAGTCACAATACTTAACAAATTTAATGTCACAACTGACATTTCATAAATATTCAAGATGGTGGACACATTTTAATATTAGGTTAGGTACCTTTAGGTACACCTTACAAAATTCCTATGTGAGTCACTGGAGAAATACAAAATTTTGCTCATAAAGCTTTATCTTTTTCAAGTATACTGATGTATCACTTGTGGAGATCAGGTAAGAATTTGGCATTGTTGTAATTTAAAATAATATTCCTGACCGTTAAAATTGTAAATTATCAAATTTCACAAACAAAAAAGATAGAATTTTATTGACCGATTCCCAGGATCTAAGATATATAATTTACAATTTTATCGGTCAGGACGATTATTTTAAATTACAACAAATGCCAGGGATTCAAGGCATGGATGGTTCACTACGGAGAAGTGCAACGTACATAGAAGAATATGTCTGCTGCTAGTTGAATAAACTGAGACGTCACAAACAAAAAGGATAATAATTTTAACGGTCCGAACTATTGTTTTAAATATGAAATTGATTTTTTGTTAAATCAGCAGCTACAAAAACACTAAGCGCTTGTTTTTTCGATATGACAGGATTTTATTCTAAAGACTCTAAAAAACTCTTTTTTTTTTTGATGTTCAGGATACTTTTCTGAAAAATTCAGAAAGCTTTGTGCATCTGGACTTTTTTGCAAGATATTTAAAAGGGTTCTGCGGGTATTCTGCGAGGTACTCTGTTTTCCTTCTTTTCTGATGGTCAGATAAACTTAAAAATGATCGTGAAATAGAAAGCAATGGATCTTCCAAAAATGCAGAATGTTACTCTTTATTTCCTTTATTTACGGAAAATGGTAATTTTTCAGAAAATCTAGCAAAGTCTTTTTCTGGAATATTTAATCAGCGAAGTAAACATACTATAGCTTTCTTATGATCACAAAAAGAACATTACTTTCGCTCACAATTTTGAGTGATTTGTTAAATTTTCTAAATCCATAATTTTAAACTATTATTTTACATTCTCATTTAACACACAAACAAAGAGGAAAATGACTCATGATTGACAACTTTGCTAAACAAAAGAATATAGGTATAGGTTTTTTGTTAATATTTATTTATGGAATGGAGTTTATAGTTAAGCAATGAAATTATTAAGTTTCTTACATTACGTATTATGTTAACACCCCACTCCAACCTCTTCTATCTAGCAAGTTTGACCGTTAACGCATTAAAGTAAAATGTATTAACACAAAAAAAATCAATTGAAGTCAACTTAATTATTATGAATTTTTTGTATTGCGCCGTAGTATTTTCCCACAAATTCTTGATTTTTAAAGTATAGGTACGCCAAATTAAATCGATATTTTCTTAAAAGTTGGCAGCTAGGGGCAGACAATTTTAGATTATGATAGTAGAAATCTTCCTTTATTAGATTTTATAATCAGTTTTGCGGGCTTTCCTGGGCAATTTTGTATACGACCTTTTTTAAAAAAATTTCAAAAAAAAAGTATTCTTTATATAGGTGTAAACTCACCAATGGTGTTACAACGACTATGAAAATATATAGCAAATATAAACACCATTAACCCTAATACCGTATTAAAAAAAAAAACAATAAAAAGCTTATAAAGTTTTGTGTTACATAACTTATAATATAGTATATATTTTCCTTAAATTTTATCAATTTAGGAACTCTTTACTTTCACCCTGTATAATAATTATACAGACGAAATTTCCAAAAAACTTTCTTAAAACGAAATAAAGCAACTATTTACAAATGCAACACTATAATTTTTATCACACGAAAATGATTATAATTATGTGCCCAATGTCCAACATGTAAAACAGAGCCATTCCACCGTGCGGCGTACTGTCTCTTAAATTCGGTCAAGTACTTAAATAGTTATTAACAAAAGATTTAATGCTTTAGTTTTCTTTCTTGTGCAGCCGAGCCGTTAGAATGTCGTATCTGTGTAGTTTTAAATCCGCTACGGAAGTTTAATTTCTCCAGGGATTAAAACGCACGTGGTGCAGGGCGGCCTTGGCTTTGCCCGCTATATATCAGGTGAAAATCTTTTCGACTTCCATCATATTACTTCGCAATTATTTACTTTACATTTATGAAGAAAACTTGAGCTGCCAAGTTTGTGGTAAAATGGAGTAACTAGAAAGATACCTACAGATATACATTTTACAAGGTGTTTTTTAAGGTAAAAGTTTTTAACAAAAAAGTTTCACGGGAAAGTCCTCAGAGGTAAAGGTAGCTCGGGGATGCGTTTCGGCCTCATTAGGCCTCATTCAGCCCGAGCATAACCATAAAATGTCCCCGAGCTACCTTTACCTCTGAGGACTTGCCCGTGAAACTTTTTTGTTAAGACTTTTTACCTCGTGGACTTCCTTCAAATGTAAAAGTTTTTCTTGGCATTTATCGTAGGTTTTTGGAAAAACCCTCCAAGACTTCAATTTTGTTTGCGAGAGGGACACTGTTTGGCCAGGGCCTGGCGACTCAAGTTTCGGGGTCTCATGGACCGCGTCGCCGCCGTAGAACCCCGCTCTTGCTCACCCATCCCGTTACAGCCCAGCCTTTTCTGTGGGGTCAGCTGAGCGTTTTTGAATTTTCTAAAATTAATTTTTTTAACTACTAAATTTCACGGATTTTACCAACAGTTTTAGTTTTATGTGTGCGAAATTTAACGAGTCAGTTATTTTAAAAAAGGCCCACTTCCATTGGCGTAGCCAGCGCGAATTTTCGGGGGGGGGGGGGCTGTGGCCTAGATTCATGCTTTCTGTGATACAGCCTTTATGAAAAGCGTATAAAACTTATGGACAGCAAGAAGTCAGTGAAGGACCAAAGACGCGCATATTCAGGAGCGTTTGCCGCTGTGACTCAAAATTCATTAATATTTTTTGATTACTAAACAGAAGCAATCAAAGTAAGATTTCCATTTTTGAAAGACGAAGAAATATAAATCTTTTATTTATTTCGTTATTTTAGCTTCAATCAGGAAACATTAAATTGAGAAAAATTCATTTTTTTAATAATAATTTAATAATAATTTTTCTTGGAAAATAACCTTGCTCTTTTATTAAAGTAGTGCTTAAATGCCGCTCAGTTCGATCTCCTGGCGGCGGCTCACGAAGTCAAGTTGCTAAAAGTCACCATACACTATCCAAGAAACAGAATAGGGGACAACGTTTTTGAGGGTAGGGATGTACGACAGCCCTAAACCCCTTGCCCCTCTACGTAAATCAAAAAGAATGGAAAAATAGGTGAACCCTATTTTTCATTCTACGAGTGAACGAGAGCGAACCAAGGAAACTAAGTCCATGGCGGGACGAAAACGTCCACCGGTCTATAAGGTAGAAAGACTTATCGTCACAGTTCAACCAGACCATGCTATCACCGTCTCCACGGTATCGGTTCCGGAACCGAAAACTACTACTACTTCCCTCTACTGGTTTCAGTCTCCAGAAAAAAATGTTTGTCACGTTTTACTACTCCTTTTAAAGTTTTATTTTTGCTCCTTAAATGGAGGGGCCATTCCTCTTGAAAAAAAAACAAAAAGTTGAAATGCGGTGTTATGGTAATTGCAATTATTTAAGTTTTTAAAATAATTGAAAAATTATAATGAAATTACAAAAATGCAATTGAATTACTAAAGTGTTTGTTATTGTTTGTAAAAAGCTATTTTGCTTTTATTATTTAAAGCCATCCACGTTCCGTACTGAATTTAAGGGGTAAGTTCGGAATGTATTACGAAGGAAAAGGGGTCCTAAATTAAGCATTTTCAAATTTTGTAAATTATAAAAATGTGAAAGAAATAAATAAAAAATTAATTGTCAACTACTTTTTTGTAGTTTGCAAGTAGGAAATTTATCATTAAGCTATTTTTTTGTTGTAATTAATTACACAGTTTTCTGTTAAGCAATTTGTAATGTAATAGTTACTTTTCAAAGTATTGGTTTCTAACTCTGGTTGAGAATAAATCGGTACATATAAAGACCAAGAAATTTGTTATCCATAAAGTTGAATTTGTGGAATATATTATTTGTGCGTGTAGTAACCTCCTTTAACATTTTTGCCATGTTGGAAAGCTCTAGCTGTACACTTAATTACGGATTTGCAGTATTGATTATTAGTCATACAGTTTAAATGATATCTAAGAGATGGCGCCACAGCAATTAAAATCAAGGGGTTTTAAGGATTTTATGCATCGCCGTCTTTGGCCTACTCAGCCGGTTAGAGTAACATCATTAGATCGCGAAAAGAAAACCATTTTCATGAATTGATAACTTGACAACAGCGCTAAACTATTTATCTCTCTTAGTGCCATTTATTTAAATAGCGATCTTACTTCAGTTCACATATTTTTCAATGGTCAAGCGATCGTTGACGAACCCTGTATAATATTGTATCTGTATTTTTTTTATAATAAGGGGAGGTGAATCCTGTGATGCACCAAAGGGGCCTGAGATCCAACAGAGGGGGCCAGGCCAGTTACACTGATGCCTAATCCTTCAATTGCAGGTTGTTAAATTTAAACCTTGTTGGGCTGGGTTCGGTTTGCTTTTCCAGCACTATTGCTAAACAGGAATTATAACATTCCGTAGAAAGAATATTGTTTGTATCATCAGCTGCTGCAGAGATAAAATAGGCTCATGTTCAGAATTCACATTTTCAAAAGCCGAGACTGTTCTAACTTCTGAAATTTATGCAAATGTTACTGCCGCTGGAACCCTCAGATAGGATAGATCAGTTAGAGTAATTTGGTGTATAGGCTAATGAGTGATAAGGAGAGCAGCAGTCATTATGTGACCTTGGTACATACTACAGGCATTGCTAGGATACTTCGAACATTTCTTTGAAGTATTTTGAGTATTCTACCTGGAAACTGTGTTATAAAAAAATTAGCAACCGAACAACGACCTCTTGACAAAGGTGAAAAATTATGATATATTATGACAGAGTTAGCCCCCCTAATATATCAGTGGTGTACCCAGGAATATGTCTTGGGGAGGGCCGAGAGCCTTGGGGGGTCCGACACCCCATGATGCCGTACTTTATGCTATTTAATTTTTTTCTTCATGAAATTCATTTAATAAGGTTTAAAATAACTTATTTACAATAAATACCTACCCACATACATCATGTAGTTTTATTTTCAAAATGTACTGCCAAAATATTTGCATTGTTTCATTTTCTAAATTTACTTCCAAAATATTTTCATTGTTTCATTTTTTATGTGAAGCATTTTGGTTCAATCCAAATTTAATTTTTAAAATCGCTCGATGAGACGAACTAAAAAAAGAGGCATAGAATGAGTGTCCCATCTTTTTTACTCATTTTGTCTAACCAAATATATGTGGGCTATCTTAAAATGTTTGTTGTTTTTAAAGGTCTCTTGAATGTCTTAAGAACCGTGCACAAATTTAGAAAATGTAACGATTCGTATTGAGATACTTGTCTCTTCGAGAGGTCAACCAGAACTAGAGTTCTGTCGCGTCCTGTTACAAATCTTTTTGTGAAATTTGTGCAGTTCTATTGTGAGCTAATTTTTTAAAAAATTCCATCGAATCAATGTTGATCTACAAAAAAAATCGAAAAAATCTGAGTTCTGTTGGATCCTGGTATGTCCTGATGGGTTCTGTCGTCTCCCATTGGGTCCTAATAAGTGTCCTGTTCGCGTCCTGTCAGGTCTTGTCGTAAAATTTGTACAGTACTGTTGTGAGCCCTTACGAGTTTTTTTTTTAGATGGCCAAAATATTTCATGTTACTTAAGAAAAAAAGTAAGTTATTTGTTACAATTTTAGGAACAAAATTTCTGGTGAAAAATTATAAGCACGATCCATTTAATTGGAGCCACTGAAAAATTTGGTTGGCATCACTCTTTTAATTACAAAAGTACCTTCAAGCCAATGTAAGCCTCTGAAACGGTGTCACTCGGGTTTATTTAAAATTTCAAACTTGTACATCTTGCTAAGTACAGTAACAATCTCATTTAAAAATAAATGTTGAACAAAAAAATTAAAAATTGAGAAAAAAAGCGTAAACAAAGAAGGTTAACACCATTAACGTATTAATGAGAAGACCAGGAACCGCGGCAAAATTTCATTAATCAAAACAATTCGATTTGATCCCTAGACGCTTTAATAAGTTGAAAAAGAAAAGAAATATTTTTTGAAACAACCATGGCAACGCTGTGCGACACACAGCAGACGTAAGTTTATTCTCTATACATCGATTTACCAGTGTCGGCGGCAAAATATTTTTTTATGAACAGTAAATACCTAAGTTATTAAAACAAGCAATTTAATAATTAAAATTACAAAAAAAGTCTTAAGTTTGACGGGATCCACACCCAATGGGTATATGTTACAATGTAATTGTATTATACACATGATCGAATAAAGAATAACCATCGATCTATCAATGTTTACGAAAAAAATGCCAATCAATCACACTGCTTTCAAAAAAGGTGTTTTTTGAACACAATTTGCCATTTAGTATTAAATTATATTGGCCTTTTTATCCGATTTTGTTGAATTGGAGATGCGGTGTTGTTAAATTAGCTTCAATTTGTCTCCCCAGTAATTTGGTTTGCGACATTATTCATGAAACCGAGTGTGCATGATTTATACCAAAGTTTATATAAGAAGAGGCAATTACTGTTTGTTCTTAAAAAATATTTTGCTCATAAATCTTTCTTGAACTCCGTGCTAGTAACCCTCCATATATTTCAAGAAAATTCGACCAAATTTCCGCTTAAATTTAAGGTTTATTTTTTTCGTAGAGTTTCGTGTAATCATAAAAGAAATCTTTGAAAAGCAACTTAAACATGTCTACTGGTAAAAGTGCATTTCCACAATGCACACAAAACGTGTTCAAACAGTGGCAAATATTCCGGAATTTTTTTATTTCTTTGGTAAAGACTAAATTATATAAATAAATAATAAATAAATAAACATGATTTATTTGAAAAATAAAGAAAAAAACAATATTATACAATAATAATACTTATTGACCATAAACTAATTTTTCAAAATGGACCAGAAGGCAATTTAAAAAAATTTCAAAATTCTGGCCCTACATAAAAATATTTGTAAATGTTAATGTAATGTAAATAGTGTATTGCTGTTGATTAAAAGAGAATATTCTAACTTCACAAGAAAATAAAAAAAACAATTAAACCCATTATAAAAATTACTAAAGAAAAAAAAAATATGGAGAACACTGTCCTGATAAAAAAGAGATTAATTTAGCATAGAGTGTATGTACGATATAGAAATATGGTACTTCTTATAGCGCATTATTAAGTAGCAGGGATTTGTTTTGCTTTTTAAAGCTTGCTGGATTAAGACGATTAAATGTATTGGAAATGGAATTGTAATATTTGTAAATATTAAACGATCTTTCAAATAGTTTGGTTTTATGTCGAGGCGTAGAGATCGAGCCCCTGAATCGCACACTTAGATTATGCACGTCAGTCCTAAATGAGACCTTTTCAAACAGGTATGGCGGACACTTGTCAAGCATTATTTTTTGATAAAGGCATACTGAGTAAAGCAAGCGTCTTTTTTCCATTGACAGCCAGTTTGCATCTCTAAGTTGATAAGTTATATGCTCATATTTTCGAATATTATAAACATATCTGAGACGCAATGTTTGTACTTTTTGAATGGTCCAAATATGGACCATATAGACAACGTCAGCAAAATTGAAGTTACTTAGTACCAGTGCTTCAGTTAGTTTAAGCTAAATGTTACTGTTGATATTATTTCTATGAGGGTATAGCATTTTTAAGTTAAGTTCTGTATACACTTTCTCACATGAGATTTAACCCTTTGGTGATCTAAAATAACGCCTAAATTTCTTGCTTCATAGGATGCCTTTAACTGTTCATCTTTTACATACAGGTGAATAGAATTTTCTAGCTTTTTAGCTTCTTTTCCGAAAAGTAAAAGACAATATTTACTAGCATTTAGTTCAAGTTTTTGTTTCTCGGAGAAGTTAACTATGTTCTGCAAATCTGTATTTATATTTTGTACCGCTTGTTGATGATTTTGAGCCTCAAATATATAAAAGGGTTAAGTGTCATCTGCATAGTATAGTCCTTGCCATACGCAGTTACACTTTTGTGACATTTCCAACCTCTTTATTTATCATATGCATACCGACAGCAACAAAAAAACATCTGAAAAATGGCATGTCTGAGTAGTTTTTATCTGTGCATTTTTTTGTCAACCTACATCTTTTTATCCAGAGACAATGATAGCTTTACCTTTAGTTATATACCAACATGACATGTTTACTTTTTAATATATTTCGGGTTAGGAAATATGTTTATTTTGTGTCAAAGTCACAAAAGTGTAACTGCGCATGGCAAGGACTATAATGACTAGAGCAAAATTTCAAGCAATCCGGCAACGCGCAGGTGTACATGCTATATGCGTGAATTGATAACTCTCAAATGTAGTGTGTTTATATTTACTTTAAATAATTTCTAAATTTGGGCTAAGCAGGCTTAGGATAAAGACCTTCTGTGAATCTCAGATACCCTTCAGGGACAGTTTAGGAGAAAACATATTATGATAAAATCAATGTGTTGTGGGGTATTTAATTAAAGTTGTGTTGATCTAGACTTATAAAAAAATGTGTTTGAACTAAATGTAACTGTAGGTCTACAGGGTATTTCAAACATTTTTTAAATTTAACACAGGACATGTTTACTACTAGCTCGAAAGCGAAACCTATGACCCCCTCAATTTTTTTTGGAAAAAATATCAGTAAAACCATAAATTTTATGCTAAATTCTTTTCTATGATTAACAAGAAAAACAATCGCTTAAGAGGGTAGTAGTAGTTTAAATTTTGCAAATATACAGCTGGAATAAAACAGTAGATAACCTTTAAAGGCTTAATTGTTTTTCGAAGTATTCTCTATGAAAATTAATACACTTTTGCATGCGCTCAAATCAGCTTTCAAAGCTGTAATTCCACTAGTTTGTTGGTAGTATCTAAATTGTATTCTCGATGGCGTCCACTTCTTCCTCTCGCGACTGAAATCTTTGACCACGCAGTCCATTCTTGATTTTCGGAAAACTATAGAAATCGTTGGGACTTAGGTAGGAAGTGTATGGAGAATGTTTAGTGGGTAAAAAAGGCAATGATTTTTTGTGCTTTGTGCGAACTTGCATTGTCTTCAGTGGCGGATCCAGAGTTTCCAGGGGGGAGAGGCCAAAGCGGCAGCACACATCAAAATATTTTTATTAGCGGTTTTTGATAGATCTGAGGTGTGTTTAGTATTTAAAGGAGATTTATGGCGCGAAATTTAAAAAAAATAAGTAGAATTTGTGACAAATTTTAAATAAGTGATGCTGCTAAAATAAAAAATTAGTTTAAATGTCTGGGAGGGAGATGGGGCAGAGGGCCCCTGGATCCGCCACTTATTGTCTTGTGGAGAATGATTCGTCGTTCGGGGTTCATATTTCGAAGCTCAGCGATGACTTCCCGCAAACAAATAGTGATGTACCAATCGGCAGTGTCCTTTTATCTTACAGAAATATTATTGGTACATGATTTGCTTTTGAGACAATTGTCGCGACCATCTTTATGGATACACTGCGAGAGCGGATGACTTTTATTGTCTTTTCTTATTCTTGGAACACCCAAACAGATGACTGAAGTTTATTTTCGGGTTCATATGAGTAAATTCACGATTCGTCACCACCGATAATGTTGTACACGTTTTTCTAGAGTTTTCTGACACCATTTGACCCTAGCTTCTCTCTGTTCTTTGGTTAACAGATGCGATATCCAGCAGGAAACTAATATTCTTAACCCTAATTCTTTATGCAATTTTTTTTGAAATGAGGTCTTTGAAATCCCCAATAAACCGTTAATCTCGCGATATGTTACATGTCGATCTTCCGTGATGAGCATGCCCACGGTATCGATGTTTTCCTGGGTGACAGCCGTTTTTGGTGCACCTGGCCTTGGATCGTCGCTAAGGATAATCCGTCCACGCTTTATTTCTCCATACCAACAAGAAACTGTCGAATGATGTGGTGCTTCATTACCGAAAACATAAATCAACTCGGCAAGGCATTCTTGTTTAGATAATTTCCTCCGAAAGTTGTAAAAAATGATAGCCCGAAAATATTCTCGGTTTAATTCAATTTTTAGAACGATTTGTTAACTTAAAACATTCACTGTAGCTATAAAACAATATGTATCGCACTAACGTTTTGAGTTTAGGTTAGGAAAAGATTGAGGTTAAGTTTTAGTAATGACATTCGATGAGTTTCGCCCTCTATGTTCCTATATGCAAAATATAAAAAACAACCCTCGTACGTTTTCTCGTATATTTTTACACCATATTTTTAACTTTTATTTGAATAAACGTCAAAATATGATAAATTCAAAAGTTTCCCAACGAAATTTAAGAATTTTTTGGTAAGAATGTCAATTTTTTATTATAATTGCCAAAATTTGACAGGCTGATGGTTTTTTTAAAAATGGAACACCCTGTATATTATTTTAGGCTTCCTGATTTTAAAAATTTATATTTTGATAATATTTCGTTTATTAGTTTTAAAAACTTAAAACATTTAAACGCATATATCTCCAAAACTAATTAACGAAATAATCTCAACATATATATTTTTGAAATAAGAAAGAAAAGGTCTATGACATCCTAAAATAATATACAGGGTGTTCCGTTTGAGAAAACCATCGACTTGTCAAATTTTGACATTTAATTTTTTTTTTGACATTCTGACATAAATACTCTTCAACTTTGTAAAAAATTATGAAACTTTTGTGTTGATCGTATTTTGGTATCTATTTAAATAAACGATATAAATATACAGCAAAACCCTGTACAATAAGTCGCTAAATTAACTGAATATGTTGGTTATTAAAACATCATGTACTTGCTCAGAAGCCTTGTTTCTAAAAAAAACAAGGCATATGTTTTACATATGTAGAAAAACTATAATAAAGGCTTGATAGCCGCGCGCCAGTGGGGTGGGGGGGGGGGGGGTTGGGGTTCGGTTCGGGGAGGGGAGGGGAGGTTTGGCATAGGCCGCCTAAATCTAAAATTGTTTTAGATATTTTTTACATATTTCATGAATAAAAGGACAAAATAGCATAAAATACGACATTATGAGGCCTCGCCCCCCCCAAAGGCGGCCAAGGCGTTGGGCACTCCCCAATTCTGAGTGCGCCACTGATAAATAAGTACCATTAGAGTAAATCAAAATACATTTTTAAGTTTGTTTGGGTCAAATACGATAATCATATACAAATATTAATATATACGCTAACATGTCATTTGCCTGACTTTTTTGAAAAAAGTGAAATGGCACAATACAATATGCTTTTAGAAAAGGTTTATTATAAATAAAAATGTCACAAATTATAGGTATATCTGATTTAGGTGTGTTTTTGCATTTAATATTCAACATAATATATGACGTTAATTTAGGGATTTATTATAAGTTGTTGTTTGTCTTTTAAATCAAAATAATAAATAAAATTTGACTTAAATTTGTTGAAATTTTTGATTTTTGAATATTTTGGCATTTAACATCGGACTTAAGACTCACAATTCATGTTTAGTTAAAATTTATTTTTTAATATAATCCAGGTCAAGTTTGAGACAAATCGGCTAGTAAATAAGAAAATCCGGCATTTTGGATCCGCCATTTTGATTTTTTTAAGTTTGAGTAAAAATTTTTGTTAAATGACCTCAAGTAATGTAATATTTCAAGTTTGAGACAAATCGGCTAGTAAATAAGAAAATCCGGCATTTTGGATCCGCCATTTTGATTTTTTTAAGTTTGAGTAAAAATTTTTGTTAAATGACCTCAAGCAATGTAATATTTCAGGTTTGAGATAAATCGGTTCGTAAATAAGAAAATCCGCCATTTTGGATCCGCCATTTTGATTTTTGGATCCGCCATTGTTGTAATAAAAAACGTAAATTGTAGTGTTACCAGGTTACCAAACACTACAACTACCAAGATTCAACAGTCGACTTAATGGATCTCGGATTTAACTTTATTTAACAAAAACAAATTTCAAAAAAATTGCGTAAAGGATTTTTTAATTTTTTGTTTTTATATAAATAATATATTTTATTTTTCATCTACACATTTTATCAAAAAAAAAAATTTAGTCCGGCGCCGAGTTGGCCCGGCGCCCGGTTGGCGGCGCCGAGTTGGCGGCGCCGTGTTGGCGGCGCCCAGTTGTCCCATTCCGGCCACGTTTGCTCACGCCAGATCAAAAGCTCGTGCGTCTAACCATTTCAGAGGATAATTTGGCACTGTTTAGACGTGATTTAGGGGACTTTTTGCGTAGATTTATTACAGCTGATGAAATATGGGTTCATCATTATACTCCTGAAACTAAGCAACAGTCCAAACAATGGACGGTAAAGGACGAACCAGTTCCAAAGAAGGCAAATGCAGTACCGTCTGCTGGAAAGGTCATGGCAACGGTCTGTTAGCCCGCGGTTAGAAAAACGATAACTGCAATGGACTGTAAATATTTTAATTAAATGAAGCGCGAACAAACATAAATATATTGATATGAAATTACGAAATAATCAAACGTCCATAGGTTAATTGTTGTGCCACACAACGGCAATCAGAAACAAAGGCACTCACCAGTTTGCAGCCAATTTATCCACTTCCAAGGGGCCTCTTTTTGGATCTAATGATGTCACCACGTAGCTGAAGAGCTGAAGTTTCTAGTTCTATGCTTCAGTACACCAAAATCGAGCACTTTCAGGTGTAGAAATTTGAAATAGTTGGAGAACGAAATTAACACGCCATTTCTCGAGGCGATTGACAAAGGATCTCTCTGGTTGTTGGTGCGCATGTCCAAATGCGCGAAATGCCCTCTGTCCTTCATACAATTGTGTGGTTTTAAAAATATATAAACAACCGCGAAATTTAGCGGGAGCTAACATAACTGCCCTCCAAAACACACAATTTTAGAATCTCAACCGGACAGATATAGATATAAGAAAAAGGATCGACCGATAAATATAAATGAATGAAAACAGATAAGTATCGAAAGTTTATTTAGAGATAACGAAATCCCGAAAAAGGCAAAACAAACAAACAAAAAATTCAAAAAAAAAATAACGAAAAACCTATTGTAATACCCGGTAATAGGTAGGAAAATTAAAATTACTTTTAATTTGGCAAGAGGCACAGTTTTACAACTGGCCGCTTATAAACACCGGTAACCGTTTGTACCGTCGCAACACGCACCTGACCGTCCCCGCCGGGATGCAGTTCGATGACCCGACCGACCGGCCATTTCAAAGGCGATTGAATGTGATCACTTGTTATGATAACCAAATCATTTAATTTGATATTTGGGGACGAATCAGCTCACTTGTGTCGCTGTTGTAGCGTATGCAAATACTCTATAGAATACCGTTTCCAAAAATCATTATGTAGTTTTTGGATTAGTTGCCATCTCGAGAGCCGATTTAGGGGAACCTCGGACAAATCTGACTCCGGAATTTCTGAATTAAGAGGTTCAAGTGTCAAAAAATGCCCAGGGGTAAGAGGTTGAAGATCGTGTGGGTCTGAAGAGGCAGGAGATAAAGGGCGACTATTAAGTACGACTTCTATGCGACAGGTATGGGTGGACATCTCCATGATAGGCCACTTCTGGTCGCCGACAACTCGAACAAAGTGAGTTTTAAAACTTTTGACGCTAGCTTCTGCAAGGCCATTGAAATGTGGACTGAGATGAGGTCCCAGATGCCAACGAATAGAAAGTCTGGTGGCAGCACTTCTTGCGTAATCAAGTAATTGGTTACGAAACCCTATAAAATTACTGCCTTGATCTGACCAGCATTGCGTTACGCTTCCACGTCTGGAAATGAATCGATGGAATGCACGAACCCTTCGGTGGACAGTTCCATGGTTAATTCCAAATGCACGCAATGTGTGGCCGTACAGACAAACACACAGACATATGATTTGAAAGCTTTACAACCATGGTAACGATGAGGAATCACAAAGAAAGGTCCACAAAAGTCGATAGCTACACTCGAAAAAGGTTTAAGTTGATTGATTCGATGAGCGGGAAGTGAACTCATTATGGGCGGTCTATAGGGTTTAGGGTTGATTCTAAAACATTGCAAGCACTTGGATATGGTTCTTTGAATTGCCCGTCTGGCAGATAATATCCAAAATTGCTGTAAAAGCAGATTATGTAATATTTTAAACCCAGGATGGAGGTATTGTCGATGAGCGGACTCGATAAGAAGAGTAGTTAAACGATGGTTACTCGAAAGTAAGTTTTGCAGAATAAGACAAAAGGTCAGATTTTTGTAATCTGCCACCGACTCTAATGATACTATTTTCATCAAGAAAGTCCTCGAAAAGGTTTCGGTATTGGTTTATCCTTAGATAACGCGGAAAAAAGCTCAGAAAAACAAGAACCTTGAACGCGTTTGATAAGAAGGTATAACGCACTTTGCATCTCACCGGTGGTAGGAAAAACAATATTCTCAAAAATAACTTTTTGGTCCGGCGGCTTAGTGGGTTTTTGATAGGAATGGTTTTGAAAAAGGTTAACTATTCGAAGGACATAACAAATGATACGTTGAATTTTTGATATAGATGAATATTTGATAAGAAGCTGATCTAAGAAGTTGACATCAATGATCGCATTGCAACAGACCTTTGGCTTTTCCTCCAGATTAATATCTCCGAAATCAATCGGCATTTTTGATTTATAAAAATCGGGCCATTCGTTTTCGGAAGACCACAAAAACGACGGTGCTTTCCACCACATGTCATGTGACATGAGCTGTGAAGGGGTGGCCCCTCGTGACGCAATATCGGCTGCATTTAAAGCAGAAGGAATGTAGCGCCATGAGTTTGAGGAAATGATTTCTTGGATTCTACTGAATCGATTTCCAACAAAGGTTTGCCAGCGATTAGGAGGGGATGAAAGCCAATGCAATACGACTTGCGAATCGCAGAAAGTAACGATATTTGTAAAAGTTATTTTTCCTTCATAGCTAGATAAAACGAAGCCAATTAGTTCGCTTAAAAGAAATGCGCCTAGGAGTTCTAGCCTAGCCAAAGTCTGTGACTTTATAGGCGCGACCCTAGATTTTGCAGATATGAGAGAAACAGATATATTGTTTTCCTCTTCTACACGAAAATATACGACGCCTGCGTAGCCTCGAATTGAAGCGTCACAGAAGCCGATGATTTGACAGGTATTGGTTTTTGACAGTTTGATTTGTCGGGGTAATTGAAAATTGGAAAGAAGCGGGAATTCAGAACGAAGTTTGTTCCAAGAGTCGATGATAGAAGAATCTGGTTCTTCGTCCCAGCCTATTTTCGATATCCACAACTGTTGCAAAATAAATTTTGCTTGTAGCAACAAGGGACAAAGAAAACCTAAGGGATCGAAGATTATTCCTATGATAGATAAAATAGCACGTTTGGTTGGGGGTTTGTCCTTCATTCGGCATTGATAAGAAAAAATGTCGTTTTTTGGATGCCATTGAAGTCCTAAAACTTTGATAAAGTGGGGTTCCTCCTTGTCAAAAGAGAGAGGCATTTGACGATCGGATTCTGGCAATGTTGTCAATAACTCAGGACAATTGCTTGCCCATTTTTCAAGTTCAAATCCTCCCGACTTCAACAAATCATTGAGTTCCGTTTGAAGGGAAAGAGCTTCAGAAAGCGAAGGGCTAGTTCCCAAGATATCGTCGATATAGATTGACGTTTTTAGAACAGTACTCGCCATAGGAAAACGTTCCTTTTCTCTCTCTGCCAGCTCATTTAAGGTACGCATGGCTAGAAAAGGTGAGCATGTCATGCCAAAAGTGACAGTAGAAAGTTCCCACACTGAAAGTGGGTCATGTGGAGAAAACCTCCACAATATCCTTTGATAAGGACGGTGATAAGGATTGATAAGGACTTGACGGAACATCTGTTTGATGTCAGCAATGTAGGCAATAGGATTAGGACGAAACGTAAGGAGTAAAGAAGCAATATCTTTTTGAAGTTTCGGTCCCGATAACAACGTCTCATTGAGACTAATATTTTTTGTGGTGACTGCCGAACAATCCCAGACTACCCTTAATTTTGTACTTAAGCTTTCCGGCTTTAATACGCAATGATGTGCTAAAAAACATGTTACGTCGACTTTTGGTTGACTAGATAAAACTAGGCTCATATGATTAGAATCGATATAGTCTTGCATGAAACTTGAATAGGCAGTGTACAGATCAGGATTTTTGAGTAATCAATTTTCTAGAAGTAAAAATCTACGATAAGCTTGCGGATAAGTATTTCCTAGGTCAGGGTTTATTTTATCTTTAAACGGAAGATCTACCATGAATCTACCGCTCGGTTGCCGTACTACACTAGCAGTAAAAATTGATTATGCTTGTTTTTCTTCCTTTGATAAGATTTGTTTTTTAGGCAAATGTTCGATTTCCCAAAACCTAGGGAGAATGACCTCCAAAGGAGGTGAATGACTCGTTAAAAAACAACTGGTTCGTTCCGTAAGATTACCTACTTCGTCCACTTTTCCCATGACGACCCAGCCAAAGATGGTTTCAAGGGCTGAAGGTTGCCCTATTTGTCCAAGAACCCTGCCCTCCTTGAATATCTGTGCGAATAGCTCGCAATTAATAACTAGGTCCACAGGTCTAGATTTGAAATAAGATGGGTCGGCAAGTTTAAGGTTTTCCAAGTGTTTCCACTGATTATCGTTCAAAGTGAATGTAGGTATATTGGAACATAGTTGTGGAACAACAATTGCTTCGATATTAAGTAAAGGAGTGACTTGTCCTTGTGGCTTAATGTGACATTGAACGAGCCCTTTGGAAGTAAAAGAAGACATCTGATTTAATCCGAATATTTCAGTGGTGTAACTTCGCCTAGGAAGATTAAGGCGCTGAATACACTTTTCACTGATGAATCCTGTCTGTGATTCAGAATCAAGCAGTGCCCTTACAGGTTGAAAATTTCCGCAACCGTCCATAACATCTATTATGGCGGTGCATAAAAGAAAGGTACCTGAAGGTCCTGAGGTATTTAATGACACATGAAGATTATTGACAGGGGGTGTGTGAATGACAGGACTAGTATCTTGGCTTCCAGACTCTTGATTAGTTTCTAAGATATGAGTTAAAGTGTGGTGCCTTTTACTGTTGCAAGTCCTGCATGAATATTTGGATTTGCACGTATCTACCCCATGCAAGGGATGAAAACACGCTAGACATAATTTTTTCTGCATGACGAAAGATAGGCGATCGATAGGTGAGAGATCAAAAAATGTTTGACATTTCGAAAGCACGTGACCTTGATTACACCGAAAACATTTTATTCCCGTACTTGAATTAGTTGAGGTGCCAGCCAGTCCTATAAAAGGCGAATTGGATGATTTATAGGTAGGCTTTTGCCCAAACTGATTTCGTATAGAATTTGAATTTTGATAGGTAGGCTTTTGCCCAGACTGATTTTGCATAGAATTTGATTTTTGATAGATAGGCACCTTTTTGGGTGCTGTTGATTGAGGAAGTGATTCCAAAACTTTACATCTTTTTTCTAGAAATTGAAAAAGTGACTGAAAAGTGGGAATTTCGGTATTAGTATTGGCGTGACTCATTTCGAAATTTGAACGCGTCGGAATATCCAATTTTTCTAACAAAATGAAAAAAATAATAAAGTCCCAACTGTCAACGTCAAAGCTAAGTGATTTTAAAATTTCTAGGGATTCAGAAAAGGTGTCAATTAAATTACGCAATTCTTTAGCTGACTCGTTTTTTAAGGTGGAGTTCATAATTGTGCTTAAAGCATCATTTGCGAGGTCTCGGTTGTTTTGATATCTATTGACTAATTTGTCGTAAGCAATTTTATAATTTTGATCAGATAAGCTAATCCCTAATATCAATTTTAAAGGCTCATCCTCGAGATATGAAAATAAATATTGAGGTTTTCGAACGTTACTTAGACTTTGATTTTGATCTATAATGTTCTTAAAAAGATCGAAAAAGCTTGGCCATAATTTTTTATCACCTCGAAATATGGGAATACCTAACTCTTTGAGTTTTGGAGTTTCAGATTCGTTTTGTCGAACATATGATCCCGAAAGGGTTGGGGCCTCAACCGGAAATATTTTAGAGTAAACCCCCTTACACGCATAAAAATATTTACGAGCTTCTAAAAGGATCGCATCCTGCGTTTTAAACTCCTCGTCGTCCGAGTCGTCTATCAACATAATGACGTCATTATGTGCCAGCATGCATTTATCGAAGGTTTCATCCAAATCGGAATACCTCACTTGAAACTCGTTTCTCGCTCTTTCATCCGATGCCGCGGTTTGTGAAAACACATAACACTCGGTTATCGCAGATAAAAAACCTTTGCGTTTTTGCACGGCTTTTTTGACAGACATGATTTTACCTTTGAAATGACGAAATTGTCGGTAAATATACAATTAACGCTAAATTAATGCTTCTGAAATAGAAAAATGACGAATTGTCGAAAAATATGCACTAATTTATCGCAATTGATGAAAATTATTTTAAATATCGAAATGATATGGAACATATCTAATCACAGAAATGTCGGTAAATATACAATTAACGCTAAATTAATGCTTCTGAAATAGAAAAATGACGAATTGTCGAAAATATGCACTAGTTTATCGCAATTGATGAAAATTATTTTAAATATCGAATTGATATGGAACACACCTAACACATAAATGAGAAATGTTGTTTGTTTTGTTTTGATTCCTTCTCGATTTTGTTTATACCACGCGGTACGCGAAAACAGGTACTGCGCCGACACCACACCGACCTTCGGTGGGAACGACTTTCTCTCGTTTCAATACGATGTGAAAAATTCAAGGCCGCCTTGTTTTCGGCGTGAAAATAATGGCCGATTAATAATACCGTCGTATGGAGTTTTTATTTAAAATAATTCGGCTCGAAAGGAACACTTATGTTAGCCCGCGGTTAGAAAAACGATAACTGCAATGGACTGTAAATATTTTAATTAAATGAAGCGCGAACAAACATAAATATATTGATATGAAATTACGAAATAATCAAACGTCCATAGGTTAATTGTTGTGCCACACAACGGCAATCAGAAACAAAGGCACTCACCAGTTTGCAGCCAATTTCTCCACTTCCAAGGGGCCCCTTTTTGGATCTAGTGATGTCACCACGTAGCTGAAGAGCTGAAGTTTCTAGTTCTATGCTTCAGTACACCAAAATCGAGCACTTTCAGGTGTAGAAATTTGAAATAGTTGGAGAACGAAATTAACACGCCATTTCTCGAGGCGATTGACAAAGGATCT
Organism: Aspidapion aeneum; assembly: GCA_963576565.1. Classification (NCBI taxonomy): domain Eukaryota; kingdom Metazoa; phylum Arthropoda; class Insecta; order Coleoptera; family Brentidae; genus Aspidapion; species Aspidapion aeneum. Next base: position 58,315,971 of record OY755043.1, on the reverse strand, counting down.
CTCTGGTTGTTGGTGCGCATGTCCAAATGCGCGAAATACCCTCTGTCCTTCATACAATTGTGTGGTTTTAAAAATATATAAACAATCGCGAAATTTAGCGGGAGCTAACAACGGTCTTTTGGGACGCTAAAGGGATACTCCTCATAGATTATCTCGAAAAAGAAAGAACAATAAATTCTACATTACTACAGCGACTTACTGGACCAGCTCAAGCAAAAGATAAGCGAAAAACGCCCTTGTTTGGCAAAAAATAAAATTTTGTTTGTTTACCCCCTCAGACTTTTATTTGTTTCCAAACCTAAAAAAAATCTTGCTGGAATTGTTTTTTTCTCAGATTTAGAAGTCATTGGAGCTACAAACGCCTATTTTGACGAGTTGGATAAATCAGACTTCAGTGATGGCTTCAAATCAGTTGAACATCGTTGGGCCAAATGTATTACCTTACAAGGGGACTATGTAGAAAAATACTTTGCCAATATATGGGCCCCTAAGCTCACTATAGTTATAGTGTACGTGTGAGCTAATATAACTCAAGTTTCAAGTTTAGTTTATTGTTAACTAAAAACTGAAATATATTTTATTCAACTCCAAACTAAATTACCTTTCGTTTGATACCACACAAGCCATATTTTGACTGAAAGTCAAATTTTTGAAATCTACTACCCACCTTTAAAAAAAACTAAAATGTTTCCCTCTCCTTCTGACACTTAGGCACACATACCTTTGTGTGAAGTATAAAATTCGTTTAGATTTTTAAAATGTATTTTGTTTAACTTCGGACTCAATAACCTTTCGTTTGATATCATACACGCCAATTTTCACGTAAACTCTAATTTTTGGAATCTACCCCCACCCTTTTTTAAAAACTAAAATGTATTTTGTGTAACTCCAGACTCACTTACCGTTCGTTTGATATCACACACGCCATATTTTCACATAAACTCTAATTTTTGAAATCTACCCCCACGATTTTATTTGGCTTGTGTCTGATGGATTTTGTTCATTTTTAAATGGGACCATCTCGACCCAAGACCTAGTCTAGGTACCAAATTTCATTGAAATCGGGCAAGCCGTTTTTGAGTTATGCGCGTTGGTCGTTACAGACATACAGACAGACATACAGACAGACATACAGACAGACATACAGACAGACATACAGACAGACATACAGACAGACATACAGACAGACATACAGACAGACATACAGACAGACATACAGACAGACATACAGACAGACATACAGACAGACATACAGACAGACATACAGACAGACATACAGACAGACATACAGACAGACATACAGACAGACATACAGACAGACATACAGACAGACATACAGACAGACATACAGACAGACATACAGACAGACATACAGACAGACATACAGACAGACATACAGACATACAGACAGACATACAGACAGACATACAGACAGACATACAGACAGACATACAGACATACAGACAGACATACAGACAGACATACAGACAGACATACAGACAGACATACAGACAGACATACAGACAGACATACAGACATACATACAGACAGACATACAGACATACAGACAGACATACAGACAGACATACAGACAGACATACAGACAGACAGACATACAGACAGACATACAGACAGACATACAGACAGACATACAGATAGACATACAGACAGACATACAGACAGACATACAGACAGACATACAGACAGACATACAGACAGACATACAGACAGACATACAGACAGACATACAGACAGACATACAGACAGACATACAGACAGACATACAGACAGACATACAGACAGACATACAGACAGACATACAGACAGACATACAGACAGACATACAGACAGACATACAGACAGACATACAGACAGACATACAGACAGACATACAGACAGACATACAGACAGACATACAGACAGACATACAGACATACAGACAGACATACAGACAGACAGACATACAGACAGACATACAGACAGACATACAGACAGACATACAGACAGACATACAGACAGACATACAGACAGACATACAGACAGACATACAGACAGACATACAGACAGACATACAGACAGACATACAGACAGACATACAGACAGACATACAGACAGACAGACATACAGACAGACATACAGACAGACATACAGACAGACATACAGACAGACATACAGACAGACATACAGACAGACATACAGACAGACATACAGACAGACATACAGACAGACATACAGACAGACATACAGACAGACATACAGACAGACATACAGACAGACATACAGACAGACATACAGACAGACATACAGACAGACATACAGACAGACATACAGACAGACATACAGACAGACAGACATACAGACAGACATACAGACAGACATACAGACAGACATACAGACAGACATACAGACAGACATACAGACAGACATACAGACAGACATACAGACAGACATACAGACAGACATACAGACAGACATACAGACAGACATACAGACAGACATACAGACAGACATACAGACAGACATACAGACAGACATACAGACAGACATACAGACAGACATACAGACAGACATACAGACAGACATACAGACAGACATACAGACAGACATACAGACAGACATACAGACAGACATACAGACAGACATACAGACAGACATACAGACAGACATACAGACAGACATACAGACAGACATACAGACAGACATACAGACAGACATACAGACAGACAGACATACAGACAGACATACAGACAGACATACAGACAGACAGACATACAGACAGACATACAGACAGACATACAGACAGACATACAGACAGACATACAGACAGGCATACAGACAGACATACAGACAGGCATACAGACAGACATACAGACAGACATACAGACAGACATACAGACAGACATACAGACAGACATACAGACAGACATACAGACAGACATACAGACAGACATACAGACAGACATACAGACAGACATACAGACAGACATACAGACAGACATACAGACAGACATACAGACAGACATACAGACAGACATACAGACAGACATACAGACAGACATACAGACAGACATACAGACAGACATACAGACAGACATACAGACAGACATACAGACAGACATACAGACAGACATACAGACAGACATACAGACAGACATACAGACAGACATACAGACAGACATACAGACAGACATACAGACAGACATACAGACAGACATACAGACAGACATACAGACAGACATACAGACATACAGACAGACATACAGACAGACATACAGACAGACATACAGACAGACATACAGACAGACATACAGACAGACATACAGACAGACATACAGACAGACATACAGACAGACATACAGACAGACATACAGACAGACATACAGACAGACATACAGACAGACATACAGACAGACATACAGACAGACATACAGACAGACATACAGACAGACATACAGACAGACATACAGACAGACATACAGACAGACATACAGACAGACATACAGACAGACATACAGACAGACATACAGACAGACATACAGACAGACATACAGACAGACATACAGACAGACATACAGACAGACATACAGACAGACATACAGACAGACATACAGACAGACATACAGACAGACATACAGACAGACATACAGACAGACATACAGACAGACATACAGACAGACATACAGACAGACATACAGACAGACATACAGACAGACATACAGACAGACATACAGACAGACATACAGACAGACATACAGACAGACATACAGACAGACATACAGACAGACATACAGACAGACATACAGACAGACATACAGACAGACATACAGACAGACATACAGACAGACATACAGACAGACATACAGACAGACATACATACAGACAGACAGACATACAGACAGACATACAGACAGACATACAGACAGACATACAGACAGACATACAGACAGACATACAGACAGACATACAGACAGACATACAGACAGACATACAGACAGACATACAGACAGACATACAGACAGACATACAGACAGACATACAGACAGACATACAGACAGACATACAGACAGACATACAGACAGACATACAGACAGACATACAGACAGACATACAGACAGACATACAGACAGACATACAGACAGACATACAGACAGACATACAGACAGACATACAGACAGACATACAGACAGACATACAGACAGACATACAGACAGACATACAGACAGACATACAGACAGACATACAGACAGACATACAGACAGACATACAGACAGACATACAGACAGACATACAGACAGACATACAGACAGACATACAGACAGACATACAGACAGACATACAGACAGACATACAGACAGACATACAGACAGACATACAGACAGACATACAGACAGACATACAGACAGACATACAGACAGACATACAGACATACAGACTGACATACAGACTGACATACAGACTGACATACAGACTGACATACAGACTGACATACAGACAGACATACAGACAGACATACAGACAGACATACAGACAGACATACAGACAGACATACAGACAGACATACAGACAGACATACAGACAGACATACAGACAGACATACAGACAGACATACAGACAGACATACAGACAGACATACAGACAGACATACAGACAGACATACAGACAGACATACAGACAGACATACAGACAGACATACAGACAGACATACAGACAGACATACAGACAGACATACAGACAGACATACAGACAGACATACAGACAGACATACAGACAGACATACAGACAGACATACAGACAGACATACAGACAGACATACAGACAGACATACAGGCAGACATACAGACAGACATACAGACAGACATACAGACAGACATACAGACAGACATACAGACAGACATACAGACAGACATACAGACAGACATACAGACAGACATACAGACAGACATACAGACAGACATACAGACAGACATACAGACAGACATACAGACAGACATACAGACAGACATACAGACAGACATACAGACAGACATACAGACAGACATACAGACAGACATACAGACAGACATACAGACAGACATACAGACAGACAGACATACAGACAGACATACAGACAGACAGACATACAGACAGACATACAGACAGACATACAGACAGACATACAGACAGACATACAGACAGACATACAGATAGACATACAGACATACAGACAGACATACAGACAGACATACAGACAGACATACAGACAGACATACAGACAGACATACAGACAGACATACAGACAGACATACAGACAGACATACAGACAGACATACAGACAGACATACAGACAGACATACAGACAAACATACAGACAGACATACAGACAGACATACAGACAGACATACAGACAGACATACAGACAGACATACAGACAGACATACAGACAGACATACAGACAGACATACAGACAGACATACAGACAGACATACAGACAGACATACAGACAGACATACAGACAGACATACAGACAGACATACAGACAGACATACAGACAGACATACAGACAGACATACAGACAGACATACAGACAGACATACAGACAGACATACAGACAGACATACAGACAGACATACAGACAGACATACAGACAGACATACAGACAGACATACAGACATACAGACTGACATACAGACTGACATACAGACTGACATACAGACTGACATACAGACAGACATACAGACAGACATACAGACAGACATACAGACAGACATACAGACAGACATACAGACAGACATACAGACAGACATACAGACAGACATACAGACAGACATACAGACAGACATACAGACAGACAGACATACAGACAGACATACAGACAGACATACAGACAGACATACAGACAGACATACAGACAGACATACAGACAGACATACAGACAGACATACAGACAGACATACAGACAGACATACAGACAGACATACAGACAGACATACAGACAGACATACAGACAGACATACAGACAGACATACAGGCAGACATACAGACAGACATACAGACAGACATACAGACAGACATACAGACAGACATACAGACAGACATACAGACAGACATACAGACAGACATACAGACAGACATACAGACAGACATACAGACAGACATACAGACAGACATACAGACAGACATACAGACAGACATACAGACAGACATACAGACAGACATACAGACAGACATACAGACAGACATACAGACAGACATACAGACAGACATACAGACAGACATACAGACAGACATACAGACAGACATACAGACAGACAGACATACAGACAGACATACAGACAGACAGACATACAGACAGACATACAGACAGACATACAGACAGACATACAGACAGACATACAGATAGACATACAGACAGACAGACATACAGACAGACATACAGACAGACATACAGACAGACATACAGACAGACATACAGACAGACATACAGACAGACATACAGACAGACATACAGACAGACATACAGACAGACATACAGACAGACATACAGACAGACATACAGACAGACATACAGACAGACATACAGACAGACATACAGACAGACATACAGACAAACATACAGACAGACATACAGACAGACATACAGACAGACATACAGACAGACATACAGACAGACATACAGACAGACATACAGACAGACATACAGACAGACATACAGACAGACAGACATACAGACATACAGACAGACATACAGACAGACATACAGACAGACATACAGACAGACATACAGACAGACATACAGACAGACATACAGACAGACATACAGACAGACATACAGACAGACAGACATACAGACAGACATACAGACAGACATACAGACAGACATACAGACAGACATACAGACAGACATACAGACAGACATACAGACAGACATACAGACAGACATACAGACAGACATACAGACAGACAGACATACAGACAGACATACAGACATACAGACAGACATACAGACAGACATACAGACAGACATACAGACATACAGACAGACATACAGACAGACATACAGACAGACATACAGACAGACATACAGACAGACATACAGACAGACATACAGACAGACATACAGACAGACATACAGACAGACATACAGACAGACATACAGACAGACATACAGACAGACATACAGACAGACATACAGACAGACATACAGACAGACATACAGACAGACATACAGACAGACATACAGACAGACATACAAACAGACATACAGACAGACATACAGACAGACATACAGACAGACATACAGACAGACATACAGACAGACATACAGACAGACATACAGACAGACAGACATACAGACAGACATGCAGACAGACATGCTGACAGACATACAGACAGACATACAGACAGACATACAGACAGACATACAGACAGACATGCAGACAGACATACAGACAGACATACAGACAGACATACAGACAGACATACAAACAGACATACAGACATACAGACAGACATACAGACAGACATACAGACAGACATACAGACAGACATACAGACAGACATACAGACAGACATACAGACAGACATACAGACAGACATACAGACAGACATACAGACAGACATACAGACAGACATACAGACAGACATACAGACAGACATACAGACAGACATACAGACAGACATACAGACAGACATACAGACAGACATACAGACAGACATACAGACAGACATACAGACAGACATACAGACAGACATACAGACAGACATACAGACAGACATACAGACAGACATACAAACAGACATACAGACATACAGACAGACATACAGACAGACATACAGACAGACATACAGACAGACATACAGACAGACATACAGACAGACATACAGACAGACATACAGACAGACATACAGACAGACATACAGACAGACATACAGACAGACATACAGACAGACATACAGACAGACAGACATACAGACAGACATACATACAGACAGACATACAGACAGACAGACAGACAGACAGACATACAGACAGACATAAAGACAGGCATACAGACAGACATACAGACAGACATACAGACAGACATACAGACAGACATACAGACAGACATACAGACAGACAGACATACAGACAGACATACAGACAGACATACAGACAGACATACAGACAGACATACAGACAGACATACAGACAGACATACAGACAGACATACAGACAGACATACAGACAGACATACAGACAGACATACAGACAGACATACAGACAGACATACAGACAGACATACAGACAGACATACAGACAGACATACAGACAGACATACAGACAGACATACAGACAGACATACAGACAGACATACAGACAGACATACAGACAGACATACAGACAGACATACAGACAGACATACAGACAGACATACAGACAGACATACAGACAGACATACAGACAGACATACAGACAGACATACAGACAGACATACAGACAGACAGACATACAGACAGACATACAGACAGACATACAGACAGACATACAGACAGACATACAGACAGACATACAGACAGACATACAGACAGACATACAGACAGACATACAGACAGACATACAGACAGACATACAGACAGACATACAGACAGACATACAGACAGACATACAGACAGACATACAGACAGACATACAGACAGACATACAGACAGACATACAGACAGACATACAGACAGACATACAGACAGACATACAGACAGACATACAGACAGACATACAGACAGACATACAGACAGACATACAGACAGACATACAGACAGACATACAGACAGACATACAAGACAGACATACAGACAGACATACAGACAGACATACAGACAGACATACAGACAGACATACAGACAGACATACAGACAGACATACAGACAGACATACAGACAGACATACAGACAGACAGACATACAGACAGACATACATACAGACAGACATACAGACAGACAGACATACAGACAGACATACAGACAGACATACAGACAGGCATACAGACAGACATACAGACAGACATACAGACAGACATACAGACAGACATACAGACAGACATACAGACAGACATACAGACAGACAGACATACAGACAGACATACAGACAGACATACAGACAGACATACAGACAGACATACAGACAGACATACAGACAGACATACAGACAGACATACAGACAGACATACAGACAGACATACAGACAGACATACAGACAGACATACAGACAGACATACAGACAGACATACAGACAGACATACAGACAGACATACAGACAGACATACAGACAGACATACAGACAGACATACAGACAGACATACAGACAGACATACAGACAGACATACAGACAGACATACAGACAGACATACAGACAGACATACAGACAGACATACAGACAGACATACAGACAGACATACAGACAGACATACAGACAGACATACAGACAGACATACAGACAGACATACAGACAGACATACAGACAGACATACAGACAGACATACAGAACAGACATACAGACATACAGACAGACATACAGACAGACATACAGACAGACATACAGACAGACATACAGACAGACATACAGACAGACATACAGACAGACATACAGACAGACATACAGACAGACATACAGACAGACATACAGACAGACATACAGACAGACAGACATACAGACAGACATACATACAGACAGACATACAGACAGACAGACATACAGACAGACATACAGACAGACATAAAGACAGGCATACAGACAGACATACAGACAGACATACAGACAGACATACAGACAGACATACAGACAGACATACAGACAGACATACAGACAGACATACAGACAGACAGACATACAGACAGACATACAGACAGACATACAGACAGACATACAGACAGACATACAGACAGACATACAGACAGACATACAGACAGACATACAGACAGACATACAGACAGACATACAGACAGACATACAGACAGACATACAGACAGACATACAGACAGACATACAGACAGACATACAGACAGACATACAGACAGACATACAGACAGACATACAGACAGACATACAGACAGACATACAGACAGACATACAGACAGACATACAGACAGACATACAGACAGACATACAGACAGACATACAGACAGACATACAGACAGACATACAGACAGACATACAGACAGACATACAGACAGACATACAGACAGACATACAGACAGACAGACATACAGACAGACATACAGACAGACATACAGACAGACATACAGACAGACATACAGACAGACATACAGACAGACATACAGACAGACATACAGACAGACATACAGACAGACATACAGACAGACATACAGACAGACATACAGACAGACATACAGACAGACATACAGACAGACATACAGACAGACATACAGACAGACATACAGACAGACATACAGACAGACATACAGACAGACATACAGACAGACATACAGACAGACATACAGACAGACATACAGACAGACAGACATACAGACAGACATACAGACAGACATACAGACAGACATGCAGACAGACATACAGACAGACATACAGACAGACATACAGACAGACATACAGACAGACATACAGACTGACATACAG